>JALMQS010000212.1:0-157639 GCA_024734495.1 Forficula auricularia
ATATATATTTTTCTTTTTTTTTAAGAAGAATGGTGTATTTTTGTCTAAACTACCTAGAATTTTATATTTTTTTAAATTTTTATTTATTTTTTAAATTTACTTTATTTTAATATAATTTTTTCTGTTATTAAGTTTGCTAACATCTGTCACTCTCTTGTTTTACTAACGTTTTGTTTTAGAGACAATTAAAAATTGATATAAATTATTAAAGAATTGTTAATTGATAATAAAGATTATAAACTGATAATAAATAAGAAAAGAACATTCCAAAAGGTAATTTTGTCATTTCTGTCAATTAATTTCATTTTATTTTAATTAAAAATAATTTAGGGCAAGTAAAATTGCTTGGACTTTGTATATCATTCAAATATAACGGTCATTCCTCTTATAAATTAATTAAATAGGAAATTTCAATATTTCACCTTATTTGTTGAAAGATGCCTCAAACATAAGGAATAATAAATCGTAATTAAATTCATTCATCATCTGCATTTAATGAATACATATTAATAAATTTTGATTTCTTTTATTTGGAACACCCGGTTCAACATATAATGAAATTAATTACAATTTTAAATTTGTTGTCCAATTAATGTTTCTTTAACTATTTTCTGCTAAATCCATTTTTTTCTGTAGTTTCCTTCTAATTCTTATACTATCGAAGGAGACAATAAAAGAGTGCGCCTTCTGCTGGAATTATAAATTTTATTTATTTATAACGAGACTATAGTTTCGTCTTTCCTTTCAATTTTTCTACTGTATTCATTTATTTTTAATTAATGCTTCTTTAACTATTTCCTGCTATATCCGACCTATATATTATCCTCATCCTTATATCTTAAAATGAATTCTTAATACTTGTAAAAATTCATTTTCGGTATATACATTCCACGGTGTTCCTGGCGAAACTTCTTCAATACCTTCCCGTGGTTTTCGCTGAGTAATGGATTGGGTTAATATAAGATAGTAATATTATGTAGATTTAAAACTTTTAAACAAATATTAATTTTCTTTTTTTAGGCCCGTCGCCGCTGCTTTTTATTAATGGAGACTGGCCTTTATTAATATTATTGCTATTATCTTAAATTATTTAATCCATTAGCCAAAGTTGAAGAATCAACTATAATTTCTTCTTATGTTTATTTAATATATATTATATATATATATATATATTTTTCAGATATCCAGCAAGACATCATGACAAGATTTTTTTTTAATTTGTTATAAATGTTTTTTTTTTCAATTTGTTAAAATTTTGTATCTGAATTTTATATTAAAATAATAAAAATAATTATATTTATTTATATTTTTATTTCATATCTCCCTTTTCTCCTAATTTTATTTTAAGAAATAGTTTTTTTTTCTAATTTTAAAATTACTCAAAAAAATAATTGCATTCTGGATTGCTATTCTTAATAATAATAATACTACTACTAATAATCGGCGGCCATGGATTCCTAATACTAATGCTATTTCCCGCCTTTTTCATGCCCGTCAAATGGCTGCCGGCTTGTGACGTCACCATAAAAATTGGAACCGCCTTTTAACATTGAGTTGCAACTCTCTATACTCTCTGGCCTCACGCGTCGACATGTCTTCAAAAGAGCAATTAGAACTTGCAAGATTAATTTATCGAAATATTGCTTTATTATTTCCCAGTCGTAAATCTAGATCAGCGAAAAATATAGTGAAACAGATACTAGCATGGAAACGAGTTCACGCAAAAGCAATATCCCCGGGATTGATACCCGCAGATAAATATCACATTTGGAATTATATTAGAGATTGTGAACTATTATTTTGGAAGGCCGAGGCACACGTAAGTAAATTGTAGATTAAGGGGAAAAAGGTGACTTTTTTCAAAGACTACCGTACTTTCGCCCTAACAATTGAATAAATGTTTTATTTCCAGATGAAATATTTACATTATTAATTTTTATTTTATAATTATTTGAGCATCGAGCAATAATACTCTTCCCATGACCATATTTGCAACAATGTTCTTTTTATTTTATTTTAATCATTTTTTTTAAATTTTTAAGAAAAAATATAAAAACCGACTTCAAAAAATTAAATGCAACAAATAAAATACACCAAAAGGTATAAAATAATTATTATCTTATTTAGTTACAACTAAATTACGAAATATTAACATGAAATTGCTTTTTGAAGTCGGTGCCAAACAAACTATACCTATAAGCGAGCGTGCCAACCAAATCGAAACTAAGTAAGATCTCGTCTGAGTGCGACTCATAGCGTTATCTGTTTGGCAACCGACTTTAAAAAAGTAATTTCATGTTAATATTTCGTAGTTTAGTTGTAACTAAATAAGATAATAATTATTTTATACCTTTTAGTGTATTTTATTTGTTGCATTTAATTTTTTGGAATGTCGGCTTTTATTTTTATTTTTCTTTTTAGTGATGTTATTAATAGTGATCATATCATCAGAACTTGACCAAATTAATATGGCACCATCCCTAAAATACCCCTTTCCAATAAAAAAGAATCATCGAAATCGGTTCATAAACAAAGAAGTTAGTCTTGAACAAACCAACCAAAAAAGGTCTAATACCTATAAAAAAAATGGGACCACTCGAAGGTAGTAGACTGGACCCAATGCAAAAAAACTTTCAAAATCGGTTCACAATTGGCGGAGATATGAGGTAAGATAGGCACAAGAAAAAAAAAAAAAAAAAAAAAAAAAATCAGTCGAATAGAGAACCTCCTCCTTTTTTGAAGTCACAAAACCCACAACTTGGTGAAACAGATAATAGCATGGATGGAAGCGGCGTTGAACGGGCGCAATGCTCTTCGTATTCTATGGCCCTTAATTAACAGAAAAAGCTCTTTGTCAATTGACTAAGCAAAATTTTAATTTTTAAATCCATCATCATGCCACAGTTAACTTTTGGATCTCCTCTTGGCTCCGAAAAAGCAGCACCATCAAATTTAAAACTCATCGAAGTCATACAAAACAAAACCCTTAGAATAATAGCCGACCCTCCTCCAGGAATCAATAACTAAATCATACGTACAGCTCTTGAGGTTGAACCATTACTAAGCCACTTAAGGACGTTCCCTAATATAGCTCAGATGCAGTTCGCTCTTTCCCTACTCTCACATGCGCAGAAAGGCAAAAATATTTTCACTGCGTCGTTTCTCGGATCTGGCAACATTGCATCCTTACCGACGCTAAAAGACAAAGAATAAAAAAAACACTTCATGAAACATCTCAATGCGAAATTCCAGATGGGAACACTATATTTAGGTTGAGAGAATTAGCTAAAAATCTCAAATGCACCAGCTGCAGAAGTTTTTTTAGATATGGAAAAATTGAGTGATTTTAGTTCGACGTTGTCAAGTCGCCATCTCTCACTTGCCTTGGAATGAGAGAAAAAATGGAAACCATCAAAAGTACCTAACTTTTAACATTTTTCAAACAAGATGAATACTGCTTAATACAAATTATTTTAACAGAAAAATATTTGTTATATATTTGTTATATCTTAAGTTAATGATTCTCAGTTTTTAAAAATAATTTCAAGAAAATTACAGATTGATTATTTAATGAAACGGTTCAAGCTTTAGCATCAATCGGGATAGGGTTCGCGTGTTAAACATGCAAATTTCAATGGTCAATATTTACAAATTTAGTGCCGCGAGTGACTATTGAAAAAAATGTCTACGTATAAAGGACACTTATAAATATGTGTATTCAAAGTTTTAAAAGGATTGCAAGAAAATCGATTTATTAGGGAACGTCTTTAAACAATATTGCCGAAAAATTCAAAGTGTATCTAAGGAATCATACAAACCCTCTTTCTCAAAGAAGTGACCATTTAAAAAGGAATGAAGAAGAATGTGTAAATAGTGTTAGCTATTCTTGTTTTCTTTTTCTTTCTTTTTTCTTATTTAATTTATTTTAATTCCCATTCTGTAAATTCATATCCAGTCTGTTCTCTTTGAGAGACTTTGGTAATTTTGATGACTGTAGAATATGGCTATTTCGTCAGCATATGTGGCAATGTTAACATGTTCATTTATTGAGAGATCTGATGTATATATATTGTATATATGGAACCCCAGATTATATTGTTTTGCAGATGTTGAATTTTCTATTTTAATTTTTAAATTTCTATTATTAAGCCAATTTTTTAAAATTTCAATAAGTAGTTTTGAAAACCAAATCTTAATAATTTTAACCATAAACTTGATCGAATATTTGTTTTATATCAAGAAGGATCATTCCTGTGGCCTTCTTGAATTTTAACTTTTCTTTATATTATTACAAACTCTGGCAGTCTGCTGTGTTACAGAATGTTGCTTTCTGAAACCGAATTGAGGATTTGGGAGAAGATTTAGTCTATTTATCTCATCGTTGATCCATTGTAGCAAGAAGCTTTCTGCTAGTTTGGCAAGAATTGATATTAGACAAATTGGTCTATAATTTTGTGGTTCCTGCAGACTTTTGTTTGGTTTTGGAATACACCCTAATAAGAAACTTAAATATAATAAAGGGAAATCAATGAGGTTGTATTCTACTTGATGCAAATAATCTTATATGCCTATATATATATATATCAGGCTGGTGGTCCTGGCGGGCAGCGTCTCGAACCAAAAACTTTATTCTTTTTAAAAAGTTACAGTCTACAAACACATCTACTAAACATACATTTTTTAGATGTAGAGTTTTAATTATTTTTTGAGATGATAGATATATATTAATTATTTTATGTTATTTATAAATATATTATTATAGTTAAAGGAGACAATAAAAGAGTGTCTTCTGCTGGAAAAATAAATTTTTTGATTTATTTATAATGAGACTATAGTTTTTCTTTCACACATCATTTCCTGAAAATCAATTTAAATAGACTGATGAAGAGGGTAAACCCATTGAAACTATAGTCTCGTTATAAATAAATTAAATTTTTTTCCAACAGAAGACACTCTTTTATTGTCTCCTTTTAATTTATAAAAATTCTGTTACTCTCGGCAAAGATAAACTTTCAATTTAATTTTATTATAGTATTATATTTACTTTTTATTTTCATTTAATTTTTTTATTAAGGATTTTGAAATTATCAATTTTTAATTTTCGTTTTAGCCTATAAAATTCAACCAATCGTTTGTTATGTGGCCATCTTGCTATTACAACCAAACGAATTTACCTTCCTCCATTCGGATATTTAAGCCTATGAGAAATAACAGATAAAATATTTCTAATTAAAAGACTGATGGTGAAGGAAAAATATTCACCGTTTTTGAGTTATCGCGACTATAAACAGACAAACTATTAATTGGTACCAGACCACAAAACGCCAATTTTCGTTTAACTCTAGTTAATAAAAGCTACCGTAAACATCCGTTAGGATTTAAGAAATGGAAGTAGAATTTTTATAATATTGAACTATATGTCAAATATTCATTCCCCGAAGATGCTATCTATCTATCCTTGAACCATTTTAAGTTTTAAAATCTTTTCAAAGTAATGTGTATCTGATTTCATATTTTTCTCATAAAATTTATAATCAAAGAATAATTAATTTTTCTGATAAATACAGAAAATTAAAAAAGTGGTAATTTCTACGGGTTGGTTGAAACAAAACTTTGCTTTGATATGTTCAATAAATAAAATTTGGCTGTCTCGGGGACAGCCGATCGAAGTGAATACTGAAATAGGTGTTGTGGAATTTGTTTATTTTTGAAAATAGGTGAAATAATGAAAATATGTTTATCGTTATTTGTATAGAAATTTATTTTGTACAAACTTTATTTACAACTTCATTTATCTACAGTAGAATCACAGCCATCTTCATCGCGATGAGAGGAGAGAGCTGTCACTGTCAGTTGCGCGTATGCCATGCGCGGCGAAGAGTGCGTAGTGGAGGGGAGAGAGAGAGAGAGAGATGTGATGCCTTGCGCGGCGAGGAGAGCGCAGTGGAGGGGAGAGAGAGAGATCTGCCTCGATTTCGTTACGGTCGCTTTTTCGTTCGTTCGTTCGTTCGTTCGGTCGGTTTTTTCTCGATTCACTCCCGGGAAAAATGTGTACCTGGCGAGCCTATAGAAGTATTCACTTCAAAATAATTTTAAAATGCATTTTCACTAGCTTTACCGTTTTTAAGCTATTATAAAAATAAAGAGATAGGCAAACAGACTATTGAAAATGTTTTATTAGATACAGAAGATCTCAAAAAGGTGGAATTTTTAAACCACTTTAAAATCTACACTTTTTAAATATAATTGATGTAAATAGTACCTAAGTATTTCAAGGAGATGATAATTTTAATATTCTAGGTATTTTGTTTTCTTTTAATTATAAGAATTAGTATTATTTTTTTCTAAATTAGATATTTGCATTTATTTTTATTAATGAAATGATATTTTAAATACTTTATTAACTTCTTTATTCGATTTTTTTATCTCATATAAGTAAAAATTGATAATATGTATATAAATAATTGATATTTTTTTCATTTATTTAGCACAGACAACAGTATGCATATGTGAACGGGTTCCAAGAACCTATTACCGAATTCGACCATATTATGATGATTCTTCTTCAAAGAGAGCGAAACCAAAATGGAAATTTATCAATGAACTAAATGTTGATATGTTGTTCTTCTACACGCTTACTAAGTCCGGAGAAAAATCTCTACGCGGCGCCGAAGCATTGAAAGCGGATAATTGTTGTATACTAGTATACTTGATTCATTGATCAAAAGCTTAAAGTACTAGAATACTGGTTCTCAAAACTAAATGTTGATATGTGTTCTTCTACTCTACACACTCAATAAGTCCGGAGAATAATCACTACGCAGCGCCGAGGCTATGAAAGCGGGACAATTGTTGTATATACCTGATTCATTGCTCAAAAGCTTAGAGTACTCTAAACTGGTTCTCAAAACTAAATGTTGATATGTTGTTCTTCTACACCCTCAATAAGTCCGGAGAATAATCACTACGTGGCGCCGAGGCTTTGAAAGTCAGACAATTGTTGTATTTACCTGATTCATTGCTCAAAAGCTTAGAGTACTCTAGAATACTGGTTCTCAAAACTAAATTTTGATATGTGTTCTTCTACTCTACACACTCAATAAGTCCGGAGAATAATCACTACGCAGCGCCAGAGGCTATGAAAGTGGGATAATTGTTGTATATACCTGATTCATTGCTCAAAAGCTTAGAGTACTCTAAACTGGTTCTCAAAACTAAATGTTGATATGTTGTTCTTCTACACCCTCAATAAGTCCGGAGAATAATCACTACGTGGCGCCGAGGCTTTGAAAGTCAGACAATTGTTGTATTTACCTGATTCATTGCTCAAAAGCTTAGAGTATTCTAGAATACTGGTTCTCAAAACTAAATTTTGATATGTGTTCTTCTACTCTACACACTCAATAAGTCCGGAGAATAATCACTACGCAGCGCCGAGGCTATGGAAGCGGGACAATTGTTGTATATACCTGATTCACTGCTCAAAAGCTTAGAGTACTCTAAACTGGTTCTCAAAATTTTATACATCCTAAAGCTTCTCCCAGATTTATTAAAATTTTATTTTATAATAATTTTTATTTATATTTTAAACTGGGTAGGCATGAAAAAGGGAAAAACATACAAATGCTTCAATACAAATAAAAAATATAAATATGGTATTTAAGAAAAATTATTTTTCTCTAAAATTTTTATAATTATTATATTTGAAAACTACTCCATACCTGACTCTTTTATTGTTTAAAATTTTGATCTTTTTGAAAATAATATATTTTTTTAATTCGGTTATTTTGAAGTTAATGGCTCTCTAGCATGGTAGATTTGGAATTTTTTATTCTAGTTTAATAAAATTGTTTTATAAAAAATTTGTATTTATTTTAATTATATAACAATCAATAGAATTTTCTTTCTTTTCCTATAATATATAAGCTATACATACTATATATCGATATATCATATAATATACAGGGTGGTCCCGAATTCATGGTACAAACGTTAATGGTAGGTACAGACATTGTAACAATGAGTTATTGTATAGGAATGTATAGTCGCAAGTGACGCGGTGAGGCGTAAACAGGGGAAATAACGGCTATACATTATATATACATTATACACTATATTACTATTGCACTATACATACATATACATATTACATATACTTATTACACTATACATTCCTATACAATAACTCATTGTTACAATACCTACCATTAAAGCTTAAAATTCTATGAATTGGGACCACCCTGTATATAATATATTTCGAGAGAGAGTGAAAGAATAAATGTACAAACCTTTTAATGATTTCGGTAGTTTTAAGAACAAAATATTCTGTAACCCAAAATCGGTTTTTTAAGATTATTTAATTTTGCTTATATATTGAATTTAGAGTCAAAAACAATGAAACCCTACCACCCCTAATAGAAATAAAAAGAAAATGTTGGTTCTGGAAGCTTGGAGGTAACGCTAGTTTCATGTTATCCACTGCTACCAATAGCACGATTTCAAAAAATTATTTTTATAATCAATTTTTTCTTTATTTTTATTTAAATTATTTCATTAGCATTTAATTTAGAAAATTTTTGAATTTCTACTTATATTTTTAATTTCATTAAATAGATATAAAATTCTATTGAAGGGAGTGGTTAAGGATTTGCTCTGTTCCTGGACAATAGAGAGTAAGTAAGGATGTTTTATGGGACAAGAAAACAAAAGGGAATAACTTAGTAAAAGTTAAGATATGGATATTTCGTTTAAATTTATTTGAAATTTTAGTAACTATATTTCAAAAATTAATCGGTATATTCTTGTTTTAATTTTTAATTTCCTATTGGCATGGCGTAGTTAGGGGAGGGGCATGGGGGCAGTACCCTCTTGAGAAAAATCGAAAGGCAAGGGGGCAGTACCCCCCGACCCCCCTTAGAAAAATCTAAATTCTATTATTAATCACTTATGTTTTACTCATTCAATTATTTCGTTAGTTACAAAATTTGTCAATTCTAATAAAAAGCTAGTTGATCTCTCATCGGATTACTGAAATTGAAACCTTGTGGTGGCTAATCAGCTGGCCGGCTGCCCCACCCCCCCCCCCCCAATTCTCTAGGACCGTCTGATCCCAAATATACTAAAATTTCTATAATTTGGATATTTCAAATATTTTCTCAAAATCAGAAATTTCACAAGGCATATAGCCTTGCCATTTTTTCATTTTTCGACAAATTTTTTTTTCGAGATATTTCAAATAAAATATATTTTTTCAATTCTCTAGGACCGTCTGATCCCAAATATACTAAAATTTCTATAATTTGGATATATCAAATTTATTGTCAAAATTAAATTTCACAAGGCTATACCTATAGCCTTGCCATATTTTCATTTGACATATCCAAATTATAGATATTTTAGTATATATGAAATCAGACGGTCTCAGGGCATTTAAAAAATATATTTTATTTGAAATATCTCGAAAAAAAATTTTGTCGAAAAACGAAAATGGCTATAGTCTTGTGAAATTTCTTATTTTGACAAAAAATGTTAGTATATTTGGGATCAGAGAACAGACGGTCCTAGAGATTTGAAAAAATATTTTATTTGAAATATCACGAAAAAAATTTTGTGTAGGTTCTTTTGTAAAACAAATTTTTATAATAAAATTTAAAAAAAATTTTAAAATATAAAATTCTAGGTAGGTTTCACAAAAATAAAAGACAACGTGCTAATAAGCATTTAATTTTTTTTAAATTTTCTTTACTTTATTAGTGTGACAATTATGTTTATTTTACAATACAAATATATTTTGTTAGATCTTTGTGTGTTTTCATTTCATATCTGGTTCTAGTACTTGTTTTTTCTCACATTTACACTGATTGAACACTTTCAAAGTATCGCTACATTCAAATTAATATTAATAACTTACAATAAAAATTGATAAGTACCAAATTCGTTGTAAAGGCAGATTTCGAAAAAAAAAATATTGAAAAAATTTTTAATTATTCTTATTTATTATGTGCGGCCATCAGAAATTTTTAAGTCGTCAATCGGCACGCGGTGCAATTCAGGTTGGCCAGCGATTAGATCATTAGTAGTCAATTGCTCTAGAATTGCCCGTTTGCTTATTTCCAATTACAAATATTTAATAGATTTTTTAATGATAAAAACTCGAGAATATTTCAAACGAGTCGAGACACGCATGGACAAGTTGAGACGTGTTGGCGGATTAGTTTTCAAAAAATGTTTTCTCGAATATTTCTAATTATTTATTTTCTCTGATGAAAAAATATCAATTACGTAAAAAATAAATATCGATTTATAAGATACATATTATCTTCATTTTCTTTTTATCTGAAAACGTTTCCCGAGAGTACAAAATGCCAATCTTGAAAAGTTTTAGTTAATGAGCTGAAAATTGGCAAACAAATATCTTACAATGCACCAAATTTTAGCTTTTTATCTAAATAAAAATACAGACAGTCGAGGGACTGTCGGTAGAAGCTTTGCTTCCTCGTCGTTGAAATGCATTGTCCATTGATTACAATAATAAAATAATAAAAATAAAAAATATTGAATAAAAAAAAATCAATTATAATAATGAAATAAGAAGATGTCGGAAACAGAATTTTTTTCAAATAATAAATTTATTGCAAATAATAAATTTATAAATAAATTATAAAAAAAATTTACAGAATATGTATTGAAAAATATGTAAACAATTGAGATCTATTGTGCTTGTATCATAGAAACTATAGGTTTGTGATAACTGAAATAAGACACGTAAATTTGTGATTCAATATTTTGTGAATATCTTGAAAAAACTGCATCAATGGTGGTTCCATATTTAGTTGTAGATGTTTTAATTTTCTCCATAAATGTGGCCCAACTAAGCGGGTTCTAACCGGCTTATAAATTGGTGTAGCTCTTACAGGTGGCAATTGTCGCAAATCTCCTATCAAAATAATATCTACGTTTCCGAAATCTGCAGAGTGGTTTCCAGTAATTTGTTTTAATCGCAAATCAATTTTACATAAAAGTTCCGCACTAATCATACTTATTTCATCAATGATGAGTACTTTGACATATCTAAAAAGCGATCTGTACAAATGCAATGTTTCGGACGATAAAGGCAACAAGTTCGAAATAGATATTCTAAGGGCCGGTTGTATGTCGCAAAGTAAATGCTTTTTACCACTAACAAACGGTAGATGGTAAATGGAGCCACTGGGATGGCCAATCAGATGACAGGCACTTTCAGTGCAGTCCATTTACCATCTACCGTTTGTTAGTGGTAAAAAGCATTTACTTTGCGACATACAATCGGCCTCTAAGAGCTGTGTGAACGGTTGTGCCATCAATAGCTACTGCAGCTTTACCTCTGGCCTTACCCTTCATCAGCCCTCTCTCACTTCCCCTACCAGCAGCCCAGAATCTGTAGCGGTATGGGAATCTTACGGGGTCGATTTTTCCCATTTAGACCCTACGCAGCGCGCTTAAAGAAGCAAAGCTTCAAAACGGTTCCTGAGAGTACAAAATGCCAATCATGTAAGGTTTTAGTTAATGAGCTAAAATGGTACGCAACTATGTATTTTGCATTACAATTGACCAAATTTTAGCTTTTTATCTGAAAATGTTTCCTGACTGTAATATTATTCATGATTATTTTTTTTATATTTGATTGAAGAGTAATCAACTGGTGTGTTCATCACACGACTTTCACATTTTCATTTATTTGAAGTCAACGCGACACTACTAGTTTACACTCCTTCCTTTATTTCGTTTTTTTTTATTTTCTCAAAATTACTAACGATTTTTTTTTTAAATTAGAGTATTTATCAAGTGTCATGAGTTAATAGTTGTGTCAAATTTTAAACCCGATTGAATTAAAGGAAGGGGTTGTAAATTAGGAGTGTCGTAAAATAAATATTTTAATCGTTCATATCTCGTCTTCGGAAAGTCGCAGAGCGTTGAAATTTGAAACTTAAGCTATCTAGAGGCTACAAGAAGTATAACAAGATTTTGGCTAAAATAGAAAAGAATAGAAGTTTATGTTTACCAACGTAAGAATTTACCTCCCCCCCCCGCGTTTCGCAACCATAAGTCTCAGAGATACGAAATTCGAATTCTATGATGTCGTATTTGAAGAAATTTTCAAAAAGGGGCGAAAAATAAAATAAAACTTAAAAAAATGGAGGGTTTTTTTACAGCATCCCCTGTTTGAAAAGTCGCCGCCCGCCACTGATGGGAACATATTTTGTAAAAATAATTCGATGAGAATTTGAGGTAAGTTATAATTGTAAAACTCAGGGAATTTTTCACTTTCACCAACAAACTTTTTATTGAATGCTTGCTCGCCCGACATGATTCCCTCAATTACAGGAGGTCAAATGACGGGCGACCTGCCTGACAAGTTGCCTGGTACTGCTAGAATACGCGTCACTTGGGAATCGTTCCGTTTGTGTCTCCCCACTACTTAACATTGGAAGTGATTTCTAAGATACTCCCAGGTTACTCGAGTTTCAGTTGCATCACCTGAGAATCTCATAGTGTAAAGATGGCCTAATTGTATTGTTAATACTAGTGAAAATATAAGCAGAGCATAGAGAAAAGAATAGTTCAAACAGAGAAATGGTTAAGCCGGGCTGTCTTGGAAACTTGCTTATGAATAAATAAAGGGATTGAACTAAACATGTCATAACAGAATAAAAAGTTTAGCAATTTATATGACAGGACATCACTTGTGAGACGAGAGAAACTCCAAAGATGAAAAATTGAGCAAGCTCTACTGGCCTTTTGCATTCCCTTGCCGCGGTACTATTAGTACACTTAGAATTTGAAATTGCCTTCTATTTACTAGAGGAAAAACATCGCAAAATATTAAATATAACAATTTATATAGCAAAAACAGGACTCTGACATTTTCAAGTAATATTATTTATTTGTTTCTGCTAATTAGTTATTTTTCTAATGAGATTGATTGCAAGAAGGGGCGGACCTAGAAAATGCATTTCTATAGGCCTTGATATATCCTGATATTGCCAAAGAACAAAAAAGAGAGTGATCAAGTGTAATGGTGGAGACTAAGGTTCCTGTGCACGCAAGTCTTTAAAGCAGGGGTGTCCAACCATTTGGTTTACATGGGCCACATTTGAAGAAAAAAATTGTCTCAGACCGCGGATAAAATATTATAATTCTATTGATATGTGTTATTCAAAAAAGATAGTTAATAATGTAGAAATAAGAACTTTATTATTTTTTAGCTCATAGTGACTCTAGTATCAATAAATGTTTCAAACTATATAGTAACTATATAGGGCTATATAGATTCTCGAAATCTATATAGGCACTATATAGTTACTTATAGTTTGAAACATTGTGCTACTAGGGGAGATGCTAATTTTACTTTTCGTAAATTTTAAACTTTAAAATAGCTTCTCGTATATGTAAATGCATACCTAAATAGTTACAAAAAGTGATATTATGTATTAGTATTTGTTGATATTTTTTCCTGGCTAGTTAAATAATATAAAATTCTAATAAAGAGACAATATTCAATTTTTTTTATGATCGGTAGTGTGAACGTACCAGTAGTTTCTAGGGCTCCAGTGGTTGATCAAAATTAAAAAAAAAAAACACCAAATTCTAGCCAGATGTAGCCTTTTAACGCGACCTAGATAAATAATTTTTCTGCATATCTTGGTGAACCTGATTCAGTTTTGTTTCTTGTCGTCCGCCATCCTGGAGAGTCAGAATAAATAATTATGTATTGTTCTGAGCTGAGGAGAAAAATTAGTAGATTGCATAGATATGCATCACTTTATTTATCCATCTGCATCGCACAGAGTTTTGAAGTTAGCATGTTAATTCTTTTTTGCATGTCAACTATAAGAGTTTCAATTTTTATTGGTTATCGTTGCTATGACATCATGCCACTTGCGTTCTGGAGGAAAGAGTTGATCAACTACTGGAACATCTAAAACTAGTGATTTTCAGTGGTGAATAACCTCTGATCAACTAATGGAACATGATTCTCTTATGATTGATCACAGCTATCATCTATTGTTTTTAAGTCAGCAGTAAGTCCAGCCTTTCTTTAGAATATAAATGTTAAAGAAAAAAACGGTCAAGTATAACATCAACAGAATGTAATAAAAAGGTTTTCTAATTCTTTGGAAGTGAATAAAATGGGGGAGGTAGGATACTTTTCTTAAAACTGGGGGTGGGGTGGCACCCCTGTTCTATTGATAAGTAAATTTCATTGTCTGTGTAAAAATTCAAAATATGTAAATCATTTGTAAATTTTGTGACTTACAGATGGCCAATAAATCAATACGAATTTCAAATAGCTTCACTAGTGATGTTCGCGTAACTCTAATTAGCTTTCCGAGGAACATGTTTTGAAAACCCTGGAATAGGCGATTGAAGTCGTTCAACATTCTACACTTGCTTCACAGCTATGAAGGGATGATAGCATTCAACCTTATAGCTTTAGTGATTTTAACTTATCGGAGCACATTGTGATCGTTTTATTAAATAGAATACTATAAGTGCAGACACGCTTTTCGGTGAGATAGCGAATCAAGAGAGTTGTAAAGGGTCGGGTCGTCAATTAGACTGATAGCTCGCTTCTAAATTTTATCCAGTGTAGGAAGAAAATTCTTAGAGGCAGATCTCAATATCTCAATCTTGAGATTGTAAGCATTATTAGAGACAGAGGCAGATTTAGGCCTTGTACGATTAGAAAATAAGAAGTTGCTAAAAAGTCGTAAAAATATAAAATATATTAACGTAAATGAATTTATGTCGTATCAAAGATTTTAATAGATTCTTTGCATTTATTAGGTTTATGCATAATTATGGAACGTTTTTTAAAAATGTTTTTATTCAGCAAAAACAATAATAAAATTTAATAAATAAATATAATAAATATAAATATAATAAATAATTTAATTAATAAAATTCGTCGAACGATCGTTGATTGGTCGACATTGAAGTCTGCAGCCAGCATTCGTGTTGTAAGGCTTTCATCCTCTTCCACGGCTGTCAGAAGTGCCTGATCATCAAAATCCGATGGCCGACCTCTTCCTTCTTTATCCTCCAAACTAGTGTCACCTGATTTGAAACGGGCAAACCACTTCCGTACTGCACTATCAGTAATTGTTCCTTCGCCAAAAAGTTCGTTGAGATCGCGAAATGACTGTGCTGCCTTCCATCCTTTCTCGTAGTGGTAGAGCATAATATGACGAATATGAATATGGTTTTCGACACGCATTTTTATTAACTATAAATAGAGAAGATTGTTTTTATAAAAAATAAACAAAACGCCATTTTTGGCTAAAGAAAAACGCGCCAATACAAACGTTCCATAATTATGCATCAACCTAATAATACCCTCAGCGATGGTCCAATGCTGAATCTTTATTTCAGTAAAGCAGTAATTCTTACTATTACAATCAAATTGAATCGAGTAAAAATTTCTGGCTTTCGTTATATGTTGCATGTTGATGGTGATGGTCTCAAGGGAAAGCAAACTAGTGCTTGGGTTCAACTCCTGAGGGGGCAGGACCTCTAACATACAATATAAACATATCTATTAAAATCTTTGATCGACCTAAATTCATTTTGGTTAATAAATTGATTAAATATCGCAAGTTGATTTTGAGAAAAAATTCGATCTTTCTTTCTCAAATAGATACTCATTTCTTTGCATAAAATGTATTATTTTCATTTTAGTTTTTTTTTCCATCTTTTTGGGTTTAGTTACCCACGAAAACTTTTGACAAACGTTTTTTTTCTATTAAATATTGATCAATATTGGATTTTCCTAAATTAAATTAGTGAGCGTATTAAAAAAAAAAAAAAAAAAAAAATTTAATAGGAATTGTAGAGAGAAAATCTCGAAATGAAATATCGATTATTTTCAACAAGACGGAATATAAAGGGATTTTGAATATTAAATAGGAATAAATGATCTCTTTTCATCTTGAGGCTTCAATGTCAGAAAAAGACAATGACAAAATCGTCGCCATTTATCTAACCAAAGAGACGAGAGGGACAAAAAAACCAACAACCGCAATTTTTCATTTTAATTAAG
The DNA here is from genome assembly GCA_024734495.1 of Forficula auricularia. Classification (NCBI taxonomy): domain Eukaryota; kingdom Metazoa; phylum Arthropoda; class Insecta; order Dermaptera; family Forficulidae; genus Forficula; species Forficula auricularia. The sequence goes on from JALMQS010000212.1 coordinate 16,079, forward strand.
AATTCGCTTTTTTAATATTAATATTAATGAAGAATTCTATTAAATAATCAATTAGAAATATTTTTTCGCATTAGAAATAATGTCAATAAAAATTAAAATAATATTTTGCACAGATTGGAAGAGTTTTTAATTGATAAGAAATGAATTAAATTTGTGCTTTTTGTTTGCTATTATAAATATCATTTATTATTATTTTATGATTAATAAAGTCAGGTCAGAGACTATATATATATGTATTTTGGCCTGTTAAGTGTAATACACTACATCAGTGTTCCGCAAACTTTTTGTGTTCAAGAGATTTTCGAGGTACACTAAAGAAAAAAAACAATGTTTATTTAAGGTAGTTGTTTCGCGACAATACTAGCAAAAAAGTTACTGCTACAGTATATAGAACAGACAATATAAGGATTCATAATTCATAAGCTCAAAACTTTTTCTGTTTATGTACCATTACTAGCCAATCCCGTTCCTTTGACAAATCTGGCAACACTGTCCGAGCTTGTGTATATTTTATCATAGAAATGTCAGATAAAGTACATTATAAAGGAAGTTTTATAAAACAAAAAGTTCATAATAACCGATTCCAAGCTGTTGCGACAATGGCTGAAGCGAAAAAACGTCAAAAAAGTACTAAAGTTAACCCACTTTTTAGGTTAAATAAATGCGTTGTTGCCAACTTGTTTTTAGTGTAAATTTTTCATTATACATTTTTCATTATTAACTCAGAAACTGTGTTGTAACTATGAATTAAAATTATTTTAAAAATGTAGTAGTTATTGTTTAATGTTGATTTAGTTTTTTATAACAATGGTAAGAAGAGTTTCTTAATTATAATTAAATATGTATGTAAACTTTCCGGTATTCCGTATAGTGCAATGTAGGAGTCTGAAAAACTATATTTGGAATTTAATATCTCCGGAACTATATTGTTCATAAATTTCGTTTTGCCACCAATCGATGCAGATGTATTTAAATAATAATCCATCAAAATTTCAAAAAAATCCTAAGAAAACCCATAGGGTGAAACAACTATCTTAATATTTATTTATTATTAAAATAAATATAATATGAAAAGATGTTTAATGAGAAATGTGACCCACCCTGCTTAATTGAGCACAGGCGATCAAAATTTTGAGCAATCAAGATAAGGCTGCTCTCATCTCTTGGTGCTCGCATAACTCTCAGCTATATCTAGGTAGATTATCTTCACAAACTTGATATTTTTCCGCGGCACACCAACTATTGACCACGGTACACAAGTGTGCCCCGGCACACACTTTGCGGAACACTGCACTATATGGTTCTAACTTTCTACGCCTTAATAAAAAAATCAAGTCTTCTTTTATATAGGCTGATGTCTGTTTTTAATAAGGAATTGTTATTGAATAGTAAATACTGAAAATTTAAAAAAATCGTTTCAGAAACAAAGGAAAAATCTGAAAATTCCGTAAGTAATACCTACCCGACGTTTAGAAATGACTTACTGAAAAATATGAAAAAATCTCTACAATTTCTTTCATTCTTTCCTTATCTAGGACAAACAAAAATGAATGAAAAATTTCAAATATTTAAAGAAGAACTTGTTAAATCATGAGAAGAACAAATTGTTGTGTACCCCATTCTAAGTAGGAGGTATAAAGGTAAAAATATACCTATTATCTATTTTCGAATATGAAAAATGTAAGTACTTAAGTATATTATTTTAAAATCATAAAAGCATTATATTAATTAAAATATCGAAAAGTAATATTACGTTTTAATTATTATAGGTCTATGAAATTTGCTTTATACGAATTCCAACAACACTCAGCAAAAACTATGTATTCTTCGTTTCCCCAACATTGTTGGCAAAATTTTTTAATCTATTATACCTATATTTAGATACCAGTGGAAATATTGTTTTATATTCCTATTTAATTATAAAATTTTATCTTGGCTGCTGAAAATAAAAACAGCGGAAAATGAAATTCATATGTTGTAAGTACAAGTTTATTTTTCATTCCTAAATAATATTACCCAGCACTCCGGAAGGCGGGCATAGCCTGCCGGGTGGGCTATTATTATGGACCCACTCCAAAAAAAATGTTAATTTTTTATTTGCTTATTGGGTTAAAAACAGTCTGAAACGTAAAGAAATAGTATTTCCAACCATGATTTTTACTTTACCATATAGGAGGGTATGGTCAAGTTTTGTAATCGGGCATGAAAAAAGTGTTTTTTTTTCTTTCGTTTTTTCGAAATATCTCAACAACGACTGAAAATATTTTGATAAAAAAGTGAGCGAAACCATGGCCATTTGGTTTACAAAAAAGCTCTAAGGGCTGTCCATTAATTACGTTACACGAATTTATTTCAGGATTTCTAGACCCCATGTGTCACATTTTCATTGTGCCCCCCTGTATTGTGACGTCACACTATCACTTTTATACCCTATAATTTAATAATTGTAGAAATTCTAAGTGCTTTTGCTAAAATTGCTTTCTTATAATTTTTTGTCTAGATTTATTTTACTAATATTTTCAGGTTGGAATAATAATAACCTGCCGAGGCCAAGAGGGTGGAAAAAAATAAAATAACCTGAAATCTAAAAATATATTTGAAAAAATTTTAATTTTAATTTTATGACATTACAATTTTTAATATCCCTGGGCTCCCCTGTCACATTTGGTCAAATTTGAAATTCCCACTCTCCCCTTACTGTGTGACGGCCCCTAATGAGTGAAAAATTGGAAAAAAATTATATTTTACGAGATATTAATAATTTTGTCAAAATGTCTGTTAGTACGTTAGTTAGTACGTTACCAAAATTTTATAGTATCATTCTACCCGTCATATATACCTATATATAAATATATATATTATATATATATATATATATATATATATATATATATATATATATATATTGAAAAGATAATAATAATCCATATCGTTATTTTGAGTAGTCATGCTGAGTCAAGCGGAATCCGAAAAAATGACAAAGCTATGAATAGATAGGTCAAAAATATCAATCAATCTTCGCAAAGGATGCATTTTCCCCTTTAAAACGGTTTGGTATCTTGATAGAGATAAACCAAATATAACAGGGACGCCGATGAAACATGTCTGCTGAAAATGCATTTTGTTAAAAATAATAAAATATAAAAAAAAGAGCTGGCATAATGATGATTGTAAAGATAATAGGATATTGTTGAAAAAATACGCTCGGCTGATTGTTCAGTATCTCAGTTGGGAAAGAGGTTCAAAGAGCAGCTGATAGGAAACACTTAAATGAGATATCGCTGAACCCTTGATGAAGCAGATCCAACGACAAAGTAGACAGTTAATGATTCACAATATGTACATATATATGCTGGTGTGCAGACCATACCACTTTCACTTACATCTTTTTACTTTACCATACAGGGTATGGTCAAGTATTGTAATCGTGCATGAAAAAAGTGTTTTTTTTCCTTCTTTTTTTCAAAATATCTAAAAACGGCTGAAACTATTTCGATTAAAAAAATTGAGCGAAACTATGGCATTTAGGTCTACAAAAAAGCTCTAATAAGTGAACATCGAAAAAATTATATTTTTAGAGATAATAATTGTTTTGTCAAAATGTCTGTTAGTTAGTTTGTTAGTTAGTCTGTGAGTTACCAAATTTGTGTTCGAGCTAGCTCAAAAACTAGTGTGAATATCGAAACCAAATTTCAAACGTAGTTTTGGTCCATTGAGATTAAGAGCTGATTAGATTTTGGTGCATATCGACCCAAAATTAAGGGGTCGAGGGGGGTTAAAAATTAAAAATCTAGTTCGTTTGAGCAAACTCAACCAAATTTTGTATACATAATCAGTGGACCCCCATAAGTCTAAAAATGCAAAATCTAACCGCCCAAAACGGGAGGGGGGGGCGGAGGGGAAAAAATTGAAAATCTTGGCAATTTACCAAACTCAACCAAATTTTATATACATAATCAGTGGCTCCCCAGAAGTCTAAAAATGCAAAAACTAACCGCCGAAATGGGGGGAGGGTCGAAAAATGAAAATCTTTGCCATTTACCAAACTTAACCAAATTTTATATACATAATCAGTGGATCCCAGGAGTCTAAAAATGCAAAAAATACTCCCCTTCCTACATGATTATAAATAATTTTATTAAATATTAAATATAAGTGAGGGGCCAGGTTGTATGGTAAAGTCAAGTGGATGGCCACATCAGAACACGTCAGCTTATTTTAAAACAGATTTACTTACATTATTTAAAAATTCTAGCATGTTTACTACAGACCACATGACTTTTGTTTACGTTGCTTTAAAAACGAACCAACATGAAAATAAATAAATGCAACAAATAAAATAATATGAACTCAAAAAATCAAATAAAATGCGCTAAAAGGTATAAAATAATTATCTAATTTATTTACAACTAAACGATGAAATATTTACATGAAATCACTTTTTGAAGTCGGTGCCAAAAATATACATTTTATGAATCGCACTCGATGGATCTTACTTAGTACATTTGGCGGGTACGCTCGCTTATATAGTTTGTTTGGCACCGACTTCAAAAGTGATTTCGTCGTTTAGTTGTAACTAAATTAGATAATTATTTTATACCTTTTAGTGCATTTTATTTGATTTTTTAGTTCATATTATTTTATTTGTTGCATTTAATTTTTTTGAAGTCGGTTTTATTTTTTTTTTTTTATAAAAATTATTTTTATTTTTCTCTTTTAGTGATGTTATTAATAGTGACTTAATATAATACCTTGCATGCATCTCCTAAGAGAAAGCGTAGGGCGAATGATTCAGAAAATAATAATAAAATTCAATTCTTAAATATAGAAATTCTCTCGAAAATGAATGTTTTAAGATTTTTTTATAAAAGATTTTATTTATTATAATTTCGATTATTTGCTCATAAGAATTGGAGATTTGTGTTATTTCGTCATTGATCATATCATCAGAACTTGACCAAATTAATATGGGACCACCCCTAAGGTACCCCCTTTCCAATAAAAAAAGAATTATCGAAATCTTCCACGTGACAAAAAGTTCTCGCTGAACATACATAAAATAAATAAATAAATAAATAGTCAGGTATCTTGACTATCTTTGAGCTATACTGATCCAAACGCAGAAATAATAATTAAAATCGGTTCACAATTGGCGAAGATATCAGCTAACATAGATACAAAAAACAACAAAAAAACAAAACATTCAGTCGAATTGAGTACCTCCTCCTTTTTTGAAGTCGGTTAAAAAGTAATTTAAATTGTTAATTAAAATAATTATTTTTTTTTCTAAAAGACTTAAAAGATATGTAGTGCTAGGGATCTGATCTAAGCTGATTCAAATATTCAGGAGATCCACTTTTATAATACTTAGTACTCTGGAGCACCGAGCGATGCTCGGTAACTTTTTGCTTCAGTTAAAAGCTATATATATATATATATATATTTATGAATATTATTTTTAATTTAAAATCCTGATAAATAGGTCGATTTTTACTTGGATTCCGAATTAAATAAAAAATGTGTGCGTGGAATCCCTGCCCGACAAAAGTGAAACATTTTTCTATTAATAGGTATATGTACATTCTAATGGAGGAGGTCTACAAATTTTTGCGCGTTTATTAAGAGTAGATAGATTAATTACTTTTTCTAATTCAATTAAAATTTATCGAGTTTTCTAATCAATTAAATTGTCAAATTCTAATATAAAATAATATTGGTAATAAACTATTTTTGGTTTTTAAAATTAAAAAAACAAATAATTGATAAAAGGAAATTGAATAAAAATGTAATTGTACATTTTTATCGACACAACCACCTGAAAATAATTATTTGAAAAAACAAAAAACCCATCAAATTAAAGTTAACCTAAGATGAGACCGTGACAGATCGATATGGCCCCTAACCCGTGAATTTCATCGAAATCTTTGGAGCCGTTTTCGAGAAACCGATTGTATAATAAATATATACAAGTATATAAACAATTTTTGCTCGTTTAATATAATAAGATATTACAATATTTTTCTGATTTTCTACATTTTTCAACTAGAAATTCTTGAAATCCCAAAATCCATTTCGATTTTGTTTTGAAAATACCACCATTTTGTCACGAGAAACCACTTTCTGTTCTTAAATTCTATCTGGATCCAGTCAGTCAGACAAAGGACCAAATCTCATCTTTAATTAATCGTTTCCCAAGATAATTGAAAAATGGTTAATCGTGTTAAATATAATATTTAATCTTATAAATAAATGATAATTGTCATATCGTGAGTAAGTACAGTGTATAAATAGTTACTCAGTCATAAAAGCATGCACTTAAATACATTGAACAAGGGCGTAAACATGTATTAATTAAAATATGACAATATACTATTAATAAAAGGTATTATAAATTTGTATTGCTTATCTGGCTAGCGATCAAAATAGAACCTACATTTATTTAGGTGAATAATTTATGATATTAATGACAGTTTGTTGATAAATGAAAAATCGATTGTAAAATCAATGAAGATGTGAAGAAGTATTAGGTTTTCGGTAAAAAAAATAACACCTTAATTGCTTAAAACCGAGCTTTCAATTTTTTTATTTGAATCTTCTCAGGGCTATAAGCCATAAGGTCAGTGTTTCAAAATTCCCCTTATAGCTTATATATTCTTAAATTTTACGATCGATTCGCAAATTCGTACAAAAGTATTGCGTCTGTCTGTATACCCGTCCGTCTGTGAGATCAAGAAAAGGGAATACTTTTAAAAAATTCTGTTAATATTTCAGAGATTTGCAAATTTTTTATAAGCGAACGGCTATTTGAATCTTTGCTCAGAGTGTAGTATAATAGCGCAAATATGTGGGCTAATTTTCAGATTATTAAACACAACAACTCATTTGACAATTTGATTTTTATAGGGTTCTTTTCAAAATTAAAACGGGACCCTATTATTGTCCTTACAATGTCTCTCTGTCCATCTGTCAGACTATTGTAGATCATAGGTAAACTAAATAATATAGAAAAGAACAAAATTTTATTGATTGTTTATAAATTAAAAAAAAAAATACAAATCTTTTATCAAACAAACCAGAACACGTTTATTTGAAAACCAAACGTTTCGGGAGAATTTCTCCCTTTTTCAATGGTGAGAATTTTCAAAAAAGAAAAAAAAAGTTGCTTTCTCTAAAATTTAGAAATCCCAAAATTAATTAATTAATTCAATTAATTAATATAATTAATTAATCACAAAATTTTAGACATAGAACACATGACTTGAAAAATCATAAGTTTCCTGTATTTAATTCGATCGCGAATCGAATGCAGATGATTTTTGTCAAATATTAAGTGAAAATAATATCCGAATTTATATATTTCCAACTTGAAATAGTGAAGTTAATTTTCTCATATATCAAAGAATAATTAACACATTAATGAGAATTGTTTTTGATCGCGCTTTTTAAACAAGATATATATCGCGAGACTACTGCTGTTTGAAGCTATTGGAGTCTGCTGAGTCTTAAAAATGATCAATCTTAGAAATGATCGAAATTTTAAATAACAAATATTTGATTAATAAAAGGTCAGGTATGGATTGTTTTTCTAATATTTATAAAAAAATTTTAGAGAAAAATAACTTCTTTCATAAATATTTATATTTTTAATTAAAAGTAATTTGATCACCAAGACAATTGTCTCTATATGAAAATATTTAATATCTTAGTGTTGCTTTTCTAAATTTTAGAGAAAGCAACTGTTTTTTTCTCTTTTTTTTTTTGAAAAATTCTCACCATTGAAAAGGGAAGAAATTCTCCCTGAAAAAGTTTGGTTTTAAAATAAACGTGTTCTGGATGTTTTATAAAAGATTTTTTTATTTTTCTTTTCTAAATAATATATAAATTGGCTTTTTTTTTATTTTTGTACCTGTCGGCGTTCAGAAGTAGCTTAATTAAAATTTGAAAAAATTTTCTCATTCTATCTTCTTCAACGTCAAATGAGAAATAATTTTATTTCAATGCCAGAAATGTATACTTAATCCTTAAAAAAAAATCTGGTGAAATCCCGCTCATTTTTAAGGAACAGAAGATTTGAAGAAAAAAATTATTTAATTTTACAATGTTTGATTCAACTCATTAAAATAATTTATTAATGAATAAGAAAAAGTATTTGCCTATTGAATTATTCTCCAATGGTTGAGTTGGAACATTTCATTCCAGAGTAGTTCGTTTTGTGAACTAGAAAGCAGCTTACGAATCCATGCCGTTTACCCCTGAATCCGAAGCTATTGCAGGAGGCAATCTCGGCTTCCGAGTTTGATGTGTGTAACAGGGTGTTTATGTTTCTCTTTGACCCCTCCCCCCAGGTTCGTGTTCGGAAATCGCAACAATTGCTAGAAATGGATGCTTAATCCCTAAATATGCTTATTCATCACGAACAATCACTAGTAAAAAAATAATCAATTTTCTTGCTAAATATGATTGATTTTCTGACAGCTCACACACCCTATTGTGTTTCCCTCTGTGGAAATTTAAATATTTATCTTTGGGGGAGGGGATAGAGATCCCGGGAATGAGAGTGACTTTTGCCAATAAAACCTCTTAATTCGAAACAATCCTTCTTCTTAGCAGCTGCCATTCTGCAGTTGGTACAAATTATTTGTGTTTCCTTTGGCTTCTGGCTTATCGACCACGTTGGCTGAGCACCACGTGAGTCAGCTCACCCCCACTCAGCCGCTGCTACATTTACGCATATCTACAATACACAATAGAAATGTTCCCTAATGGGATTGAGTAATTCCATTGCCATCAGTCATTGATTATGGCCTTAGCTCGGGATCTGATCAAGAGACCGATAACCAATTCACGCATTGCTAAAAGTTCAGGAAAAACACGGGGTGTTCTTCTCCTTTTCGAATAGATAATAATGCGTGATATCACTAGTTATTAATAATAAAAAAAAACTATAATTAAAAGCAAAAAAAATAAATAAACTGATGTGTCCATCCACATGACTTTACTATACACCTGAGTCCTCTCTTATATTTAATATTGAATTAAAATAATTTATAATTATTCTACAGAACCTCCTCTCTTAATTTTGGGCCCATTAGCAGTTAATAATATCTCTTTTTAATTATGAGACTATTTTATTAGAAATATCAGCTTTCTTCGATTTCTGTTTGAAAATATTTTTAACCCCCCCCCCCCTTTTTTTGTCACTATCAATTTCACATAGTGAGTCATTTTACATAAAGTTATATAGGGTGCATATGCGAAATTTCGTACAAATCGATTAAAGGGTCTACAACTTATATTGATAGTTTTATTTTTTGAACCCCCCCCCCCCCCCCAATTTGCCAATGTTGGCCCTCGGAGAAAATATTAAGTCCCTTTTTTTATTATAGGTTCATTTTATAATATACTAGCTGTTCCGAGGGGTTGCCCTGGCGGGCACCGTCTCGAGACGGCCAAAAGTATTTTTGTTTTTTGAATGAAAAAAAATTATCAAGAAAAAGCAAAAAAAATATCAGGAAATCTTCCAAATTGAATTTGGTTTAGATCGGTTTAGGCATAGGCGCCGGATTTGAATTATTTTTTTTGGAGGGAGCTCAGAAGAAAAAAGGAAAAATAATGATAAAGGTTAAAATACAAAATGATATAAAGTATAATTTTAATTTATTTATAATATCTTATACAAACTTGATTAAAAAAATAAAAATTAATTAAAGATTTGTTAATCTTTTCACAATTTACAAATAAGACAAAAAAATTAATATAATAATAGAATAATACATTTAAATATTAAAAAATTAAATATAAATAAATACAATTAAGTAACGAAGAAAATATTTTTTTTATATTATAGACAAAAGGATCAGCCGGAATTCGAACCCGGATCTTCGGATGTGCGCTGCGATGCCTTTATAAGAGTCTTTGCTCTTATCCTCTCGGCCACTGATCCCCGAACTCAAGCTAATACCTAATGTATGTATAAATTTGGAATTTCATTTTGATTTAATATTTTTAATCTCTTCCTCGTTCATTTTTCGCAGCTTTCTCAGTAGTTGGCGCAACCACAATAAGGCCGCGTCGAAAAACAATTATAAATTAAATTAAAATAATTCGAATCCCGGCTGATCCTTTTGTCTATAATATAAAAATCTTTTCTTCGTTTCGTAATTTAATTTAATTTATAATTGTCTTTCGGCGCGGCCTTATTGTGGTTGCGCCCTGGAGTAAAGAAAAAAAAATTTCGACCTTTGGGTTCGCGATCGAATGGGGAGGCGTTTGGATATAGTATAAATAAATACATTTTAACCGTTAAAATATGGAACAAAAAAATTTTAAAGAAAAGATTTAATAACAAAAAAGTAGCGAGAAGACCCAGGACATTGATATATGGTGTAAGTACTGAAGTTCGTGAAGCCAATATTGAATAAAACCGCTTGAGGGGGCAAAATTAATTTGTTAGGTTTTACCGTAATGCTTGGTTATAAACCACATTTTTTTGTTTTCCATCCCGGAGCTAAAACATACAAATTTTTGAGGACTTCCTACTCTTGAGCACGCCACATACAATTGGCCATGAGAGAAGCAAGGACCCTTCTAAATTCACGCCTACTAACTTAAGGGATTGTCCTTGAGCTTTGTTGATGGTTGTGGCAAGTGTCGCCAGTCTAACAGGGAACTGAACTCGTTTCAAGCTGAATGATAGTTCTTCGTTTGGTAAAAACGGTATGCGAGGTATGAATACGTCCTCTCCTTTTGCCTTTCCCGTTAAAACTGTGGCTTCGATGACGTTTTGACAAAAAAGAAACGGGTTCTGTTGCATAGTTTTGGCGGGTCCAGATTCCGCAGAAGCATTATTGGGGGATCCTTTCTTCAACTTCAAGATATGAGAAGCCATCCCAGGTGGCTCAAGGAAGTCCAGGAATTCCAGCGGATAATTTACGGCATCATCGGTGTCCAATGCAGAGTCAAATAACTTGTATGTGATGGTGTTACCAGGTATTTGGTTCAGAATCTGTTCATTAATTTATTTCACACTGTCATTTTTAGGTGCCATGATGGCTCTCTCGCATAACCAATCATGGCTTCTGAAGTTTTTGTTTATGTCTGGATATATTTTCTGAATCAGCTGCTCAGTGGACGACACTAACTGGCACAGATTTTAAGTTATGATAATTTCGCCTGCCTGTGGATCAATAGGAAAAGTTCCACCTCCAATCTGGAAGCAGTCTTGCCGTGAATTGCTGTGCATCACTTTAATTATGGATACGAACCCGCATATTTGTTGACAATTGGACTTTCTGAACTTTTCCCACAGAGGTGAAGCTTTGAGGCAGGCGTTAAGCTCATCCTCATGCGTAACTCAGCCAGTATGAGGCTTATTAGAAATGTTTTGCCTGTACCCCGCCCACATGCATTTAAGAAAAGTGGGCCGCCACTCGACATTCTAATGCGTTCCATGATAGTATCGTACACTTTTTTCTGATCGTCAACCAAAAGTGGATAATTTGTTTGCACGTAGTGTGCCAGCTCTTCGGCATTGTAATTGAGCTCCCTCTTGCCTTCGGTGTGAAGAAGGTCGGAGTAACTTATCTCAGGAGATTTTACTCCCAGCTGGAGTAGTGTTTTGCCGATCATGGCTAAGCACTTGTTTTCTAAAAGAATTAGAGCCTCGTTAAATATCTGTGGTGAAAAATCCATGTTAAGGTCACCGACATTTCTACGGGTATTGAAAAGTATATCATCGCTCATGCTTTCCTTATATTTATCCCACAGGCTGTTTGGATTTGATGAGTTGCATGCCGTTAAAATAATAGCCGAATAGGTTTCTAATTTGCGCTGGTAAACACGTTAAAGAAGCTTCAGAAAGTGTCATTTCCCAGTGTTGGTCATTCTCGAGTAAACCCAGTTTCTGACACGCTTCTCTGAATGTTTCGCATACTTCGCTATCAACAGTTTTCAAAGACTGGGGAAAGATGTTGGTTCTCGTACAGTATGAAGCTGACATTGTCAGAAAAATAACACTCAGCATTATTGGGATGGACGGTGTACACTCGGCCTAACGCATCACTTGCCACAGCATCTTGCCCAGGAACCGGCATTCCTTGTTTCCGTTTGCATAAACTTTTTCACATTCCAAGTGTATTACTCTGGAACTTCTGGATATAGCAATGTCCTCGCAGAGATAGAGATAAAGATGTTTAAAGATTTTAAAGACAAAATTTTTCAGATTGTTCTAAAGCAGCATTTGTATGACCCTTGATTTTAAAACACCAATCATACATTTGAAGTCAAATTGGAAAACTCGTTCATCACTATTAATTCAAGTGAACTCGTTTCCCTCCTCATGGGAAGCGGGTTCACGCTGAATTAATCTTTCCACGATGTTCATGAAATTATTTCTTTTTTTAATAGTCCAAAATTCAATACTGACTTATAGATGTTGTGCCTCTTTGGTGTAACATTTTCTTTCATCAATATCGTCAAAAAGCAACAGAGTAACGTCTAAGCATATAAGACCAGAAAACAAAAATGTTGAAATTGAATCTATCATAAATAAGATTATAATTGTGTAGGGTGTTTGGAATTTTAAATATAAGTAATTATCGCAAAGTATAAACGATTGTCGGATAGGACATACAACAATTTTAGTCACAAAAAGAGGATTGTTTATGGTTATTAAAGTTGGAACTGGTTATGAAATTAATCACATTTGGTAATTTTCAACTATCATTTCAACTATCAGTAGCTTTCAGCAGATCTTGAAAAAAAAATTGAATTTAAAGAGGCAGGGGGGAATGTTATCACTTTCTCTAAATGGCAACTAAACACTCCTCGAAAAATTACAAAAAACAAACTAAGTGTTATTTTGGATTAACTGATTAGAGCCAAATACTTGTTTTACTTATACTTGATACCTACCTTTTTAATGATATTGAGTGTAAAAAAGCATATTTCACAGAGAAGATGCAAAACCAATAGGTCAGAAATGAACTCTGTATTGTGAAAAAAAGGAAGAAACTGCAGGAGAATGGGTTGTAACTGAAGTTATTTGTAGATATGAGTCTTAACTAGAGTGAAGTTTATAGGAAACGGCAGAGCGAAAACCGAGTTCTAATCTAGTAGTCAGTAGGTATAAACGAGTTGGCGAGATGCGTTTGTAATTTCTACCTTTTTCCTACTTATAGACACAAGGAGGTGTTAATCTTTTGAAAATCGCGTGTTTCTGGTAAATGAGACTTTTATAGAGGTGAGTAACTTTCTAGTGAGAATAAACGCCATAGTATCTAAAATCAATAGAAAGTCTGGAGTAGGTTCTACGATGGAAGAGAAAGTGGCTCGATTTCTTATAGCTTAATTGCTCACCTTGTATGGAACCGCGACTTAACCTTTGTGAAATCTCAAAACTACATACACATAAATAAACACTTTCTTAGATCCTTTTTGGGCTCAGAAAACCACTACCCTCATTTTATTCGATTCCTCTATCTTTTAAAGCTTTAATGAACCTATTTTCACCTAAAATAGAGATAATGAAAGTAAATTTTAACTACTTCAACTACGAGTTAAAAGAGCTGAATCAATGAATATTTCGAGAATCAATTGCAATACTTCAATAACTTTTAAGGAGATAGGTGTCGGTGAAACATTTTTATATAATAATGAGTTTTTTTTATGTGATTCCTATCTCTCATTTCACCCAATTTGTATTATTATCCAATACTTCAACTTAATATCATTGAAAAGGAAAGTAATAAATAAATTAAAAAAGATACGACCATCCATTTGATAATTACAAATTCCATTTCCATTTTTAAATAAATCAAATAAATATCATAAAAATATCGTCGACATTAAAAACGTGGGCAATTGTATTTTATTATATTAGATATATTAAATTAAAATCGCCCCAACCACCCCTACTCCGCTGTTGAATTTTCAATCACGTTTTATTGATATTGATCAAAATATGAGTTGAACGAAGCAGTACAACTTCACTCTAACCGAGTACTAATTACATCATTTATTTCATGTATCATATTCAATATATCTTTGTTGAACCTAAAAAAGTAAATTAATTAATATTGTGGAGTGTTTAATCCATACCACATGACTTTAACTTATCCTGCATTAATTATTTATAATACCATCATTTAAATAAAATAATCAAAAGTTAATATATACAACATGAAGAAATTGTAGTGGAGGTTCACGTAATTAAAAAACTAAGATATTTTTTATTTAGAAAAAATTAAACATCATATTTTTCGGACGATTAACCCATTGTCAGGAGTTTCAATCAACTAGAATTTTTTGACTTTTGTTTTTAAAAATGTTCCACATTAGAACAACACCGCATTCCTTCAGTTTTATTAAAATTAAATTCAATCTTCAATATTTGAATTTTGTTTTTGCGAATTAAAAAAACATTTTCCATGATTTGAACCTTAGAATTCTAAATAAATTTCAAACAAACTTATAATTATAAAAGACATTTTATTAAAAACATTTACAACGATGAATACCTGATTTTCGACAATTACTGAAAATTTTGAAAAGTAACTAAAAAAAAAAAAAATTTGATTTTGTTAAATCTCAAAATTTTTGTGAATTCGTCAACGATTTGAACTAGAAAGCTAAAGTTGAACAACAATGTGTAGCTTAGTGGTAAAAACTTATATTCCAAAATCTATCTTATTAGCTAAATTGTTAGAGAGCTTCCTGTTCTAATTTTAAGCAAATAACTGTGAGAATCAAAAGCAAATAATTAATTTTTAAATAATTTAGATAGATGATTCGTGACCGATTTGGTAACATACTCTGGGCTTAACATGAACGTTACCGGTTCGATTCTGGTCGGATGCTCAATACCGATTCTCCCTTTTTTTCAAAAAATAATTCTTATAGTAGAATCAGCTATCTGAATTATTTAAATTGCAAAAGAAAAAAGTGAAAGCTTTTTCAAGACCCCGTACGGTTTCAGGCTAAATCCGCTATAGTAATCAATAATAAACTTTAATTAAAAAGTTTTTGTTTTACTGAGTGTAGTAAAGTTGTTGAATCATAAAGGGAAACAAAGAGGTTGTCCTTTGCTTGAAATAAACATACACATATATATCAAATATAAATATGTATATATATTATTTATTTATTTGGTTGATTCAAACAAATGAAAAATATATATACATATTTATATTTGATATATATACCTATGTGTTTATTTGCATCAAGCAGAGGACAACCTCTTTGGTTCTCTTTTTAATAATAAACATAATTATAAATTGTTTAATTATGCTTAATATATTAGATGACATCAATTTTAAAATCTCAATAAAAATAGTCAAAAAATAAGTTTTCTCCATTTTTTAATTGAAATTTCGAAAGTTAATTGAAAATGGCAAAAAATCTTAGAAATACAAACATTTCTTTACAAAAACGAACTTTCTTTTCCATAATATTTCCTAGTAAGGATGTCGATCATTCCAGATAGATCGACAGACAGAAAAAATTAAGGTTGAAAGTGATTTTTCTCCACGTTTCAGATATTAAAAAAAAATTTCTTCTATAATTTACTTTATGATTAATTTTCAAATATAACTAAAAGTATCTTTATATTTTTTAGTCAATAAACAATAGACAACTATGAGTGCTTTATAATTTTGTTCTCAAATTTTTATTTTGACTCGCGGAACCTCCAGAGATGTATCGTGGAACCTCGAGGTTCCGTCGGACCGAGTGGCGGATTAAGACAATATAAGGCCCTAGGCGCAAAAAAAAATTAGGCACCGGATAACAAAAATGTCTTTGGAAATTAATTAATAGGTATTATAAATATAAAACGTAATTTTAATTACTTACATGTAATTTATTAATCTTATTTTTATGTTTCAACAATTTATAATACTATATATTATAATATAATAATTATTAACATTATAATTATATGTGTTTTTTTTCTAGATTTTTCTTTAGCGAATTTCTCAATAATAAGCTCGCAATTCAAACTATTTAATAGTTCGTCTTCAATATAAATAGTAGATAAATAATTTAACCTATTTTCAGAAATTTTGTTTCTAACGTAGTTTTTTAATCTTTTTAAAGCATGAAAAGAACACTCGCCTGAAGCATTCAATATTGGCAATGTCATCAAAATTTTTAAAATAATTTCGACGTTAGGGAATGTTGCTTTTAAATGCAAAGCCTTTTGATATATTTAAGAAATATTCAACTTTTCCAGAGAGTAGTCTTGTTCCTGTTTTAAAAACTGTAAAAATTGATTTACCTCATCCTCGAATAATTCGGAATCTTTATCATTTTTATATATTTTTTTTAGATTTTGTATATACAATGTTTTCTCCGCGTCTGTCATGTTGAATGAAAAGAACATTTTAAAATTTTGAAATACTTTTTCATAAGTTTGTTTTCTGTGAATGATTTCTCCTACTAAATTATCACAAATTACATAAAATATATTAATTTTAAAAGAGTCCATTTGGTGTATTAGTGTCCTTTTTGCTTTTTCTTGTATCATATTCATTTTGACTTATGTTTTCTTCAATATTAAATATTTTCACTATACTTTCAATTTTATCGAACTCGTCTCTAAAGTCTTTTTAATAAACATCTCTAATGAGTTTAACAAATCAAATCCTTTAATTATTGTACATTCGACTTCTTGCAATGACTTGCTGGTCATATTAATTCGTTGCAACAATTTGTCCCAAATTACAGTCATACAAACCGTTTCATATCGTTTCATTTTTTTGATTAAAGATTTTCCTTCACTAATTATTGTTTGTTTTTCATTAGGAATATGATTAAAAAAAATTTAAAACATCTATCCGAATTGAAAATAATTAGTAAGTACCTACTTACCTTTTGAATTATGTAACACTATATGAAATGAATATAAACAACTTTTTATAATTTGCACACTTTTCTATTACTAATATAAGCTAAAATATTATAATATTGTTTATAGAAATTTTTTAAATATGAAGATTTAAAATATGATTATTTTATATATATAACTATATATAACCAAACTTCTTGAGGATACAAATTCTCATTTAAATAGGTGTTGGTTTTATTCTTTTTTTGACAAAAGACACATTTTTATATTTTATTTTTCTTTATTTTATTTTATTATTACCAGGAACATTTCGACATTTTCAAATATGTCATCATCAGCCTAAAACATTTCAATCATTACACAATTTATATACAATGACAATTTCTAATCACACAACAACTTAAAAATAACAACAAAATGAAATACCTTGGAACAATCTAAAGATGGGAAAAAATTATTTTAAATTTTTAAAATAAAAATATTTAAAATTTTAAACTACAATATATCTAAAGAAAGTCTTTGCTAGGCTTAATAGACTAGGAAAGCGATGATACACGTTAACCAGTTCACTTTAAAAACTAACTTAGAGCTCTATTTAAAATATCTTGAAGTTTTTTTTTTAATTTATTAAAAAAATACAAAAGAAATTTTAAAAGATTTTTTAATGGAAAGTGATCAACAAAGTATTAATCTAAAAGACTTCTCAATAGATATTTAATTTTTCCTTTATTATAAGGTCTTTTTTTTATATAAATATTTAAATTAATAATACTTTGTTGATCAATTTTGGGGTCCCCCATATTCGACGGGGCCCTAGGCGCGCGTCGGACACAGTTTGAAGATCACTGCAATAGACTAAGAAAAAACACTAATAGTTTTCTTCTCTATTACAATATTTCACCATTCTACATATGCCAAAGTAAACAATATAGATATAGAAAGTAAAAGTTTCAACAAAGCTGCCCAACAAAATTTACCGTTCCCCGAAAGTCATCCCTAAAGAAGTTTGGCAACAATTCTCCCTTTCCCACTGATCTGCTCAAAAAGAGTCATTAAATCAATGCAATAAAAAAACAAAACAAAAACAAATAGCCGAAAGACCCTTTCTCCGGGGACTAAGATTAAGATTAATTTCTAATATTTTTTTTATATGTACTAAAAGCTGGATATTTGGAGGACTTTTTTTATTAATTTATCTTTATTTGTTTTGTGTCGTTTCCTGATTGATTCTTTGAATTACTTCTACGTTTAATCTCAAACAAGACAAGGAAGGGAAAAGTAGTTATTCTCTATCAAAACTTCTTATTAATTTTCTTTCTCGAATAAGATGGGAGCTTGTTATAAAAAATACAATAAAGAGAATGGAGGGGCTGGTTTAGTGGAAGAGAATTTTAACTCTTTCACATTCGATCAGTCGGATCGATCAACTCCCCAATATGATCATCCTTCGTTTTTCTCTGACAATAATAAAAACACGAGAATGATTTTAATATTTTTTAATATTACAAAATATCTATTTACATTGATTTTATTTAGCCCACCCGCTCCTGAGTACTTATTGCTCATTTTATATATTGTAATTGTCTCCTATACCTATTTATAATGTAAATAATATTTATCCATATATACATTAATTCCTGTGAATCAATTGTAATAGACTGATGATGAGGACAAAGCCCTCGAAACTATAGACTCGCTATAAATAAAATTTATAATACCAGCAGAAGACACACTCTTTTATTGTTTCCTTCAATTTATATATAGAGATATAGGTAATGGTTTTAAAATAAACGTGTTCTGGAATGTTTTTATAAAAAATTTGGATTTTTCTAATTCATAAGGTACATATACGTATTATGATGTTTCATTTCATGTTATTAGGCCCTGAAGAAGTTTTAACTAAAGCAAAAAATTACCAAGTAACGCTCGGTCTGCCAGGATCTTTAAATTATTAATTTCAGAAAAAAAAATCTTGGCAATATGAGCTTTTCGTGCCCCATAGGCTAAAAATCGCAGCCTTACGGTAAAGTCAATTACTAACGACGTTGAGTTAATCAAAAGAAAAAGGTCTGGAACTCAGCGCCACCTGTAGGGTAGATATTAAGCCATCCAGGAAGCCATATTGGATGCATAACTCTTAGGCGAAAAATATAAAAACACCAGAAGATGTGAATTAAATAATTATTCTTAATAGTTTTAATGAGATTATAGTTACTTTAAAATTGAAGTGAAAAAGTGACAATTGTTCCCAAGACTCGATACGATCTTAAAATGTTTTGGTAATGGTCTGATTTTTGACCTTTCGCAGTCAGTGTGTTAAGGGCTCGTAGTTAAAAATTTAATTATAATAAACTAGTAAAAATTCATTTAATGATTCAATTATTTTCTTATAGTTTCAATTCCTTAGGTTTAAAATATAATAGAAGTTATAATGAACTATTAATGGGTTTTAAAATAATAATAAATTTGAATTAATTAATAAAATGAAATAAAAATAATAAAAAAAAACACTTAATGATTTGTAAATTATTTTATCATTACAAAGCTTAACAATGTTGAAAATGGAGTGGGAAACACACGACTTCACATTAGTTTCTCCTTATTTGAAATTTTCTTTATTCGAATTACTTCAATTAGGGTTTCCCCCGAGCTATTTTGAGAAAACCAGAAAAAAAGACGAAATTGCAAAATATTAAAAATCTACAAGTAAACAACAGCTTCCGGTATTTCGATTTTATCCAAAATTTTGAGGTACTTCTTCTAGCCTCTAGATAACTCAAAATTTTCAAATCCCAAAGCTCCGCGAATTACCGTATAATACTAGATATGAACGATGAAAGTATTTATTTTGCGACATGACTAATTCACTCTCCTCACTTGATTCCAATTGGAATCTATACCTACTCTTTGAAGAACTTGTTTGAGATATTTGATAAGTGTGCTGATTATAACAAAACACCAAAAATCTTCAAGTATACATGTACTTCCGCTTCTTCGATTTTAGCCAAAATCTAGATAGCTTAAATTTCAAATCCCAAAGCTCTCCGACTTTGCGTATTCGAGATATGAACGACTAAAATATTTATTTTGTGACACTCCTAATTTATACCCTTATATACGACTAACAAATCCGGTTTCAAACTAATGGTATGGATTCCTTTCACCTCGAAGTCACAAAGTGAAATTAACTTTTTTCACATCGGAGATAGAAGATCTCAAAATGTCAGGACCCAATCAGGCGAATGCAACACTTCACATTATATCTTATATTATTACATTATATATTATA
Organism: Forficula auricularia; assembly: GCA_024734495.1. Taxonomy (NCBI): domain Eukaryota; kingdom Metazoa; phylum Arthropoda; class Insecta; order Dermaptera; family Forficulidae; genus Forficula; species Forficula auricularia. The sequence goes on from JALMQS010000212.1 coordinate 36,211, forward strand.
TGTAAAAAGTAAAAATAGTTGAGTGTAATAAATTTTCGAATCGAGACTCGATACAGTATTAATATTAAATTAAGACGAATTGAAAGGCTAGTAGATAGATAGTTGGTTGCTTTACATGTGATAAGGATCCCCACCAAAACCCAAGCGCTAAAATTTTAATTAATTAAAATTATATATTAGAAAAATCCAATTGTATAAATAAATAAATAAATTACAGGGAAATAGCCGATAGTGGGAAAATAATATAACTCTTTCACATTCGATTGGCAGGACCAATCCACTGCCAAATAGGATGATCTCTCATTTTTCCCTAATTGAAAAATCCTGAATCATTACATGTTGCTGGTATTAGAACTCATTTGATTATGCTAATGGGGGTTTAATAAATTGGAGCCAGGGGGAAATACATTTATGAATGACAAATAATAAAATTAAATTGTTCAGAATAACTCGCAGGGGATTTTGGACACTTGATTTAAACTCGGAATAAGCTAACGGGTGTTTTATCAGTCGGAGGGGGAAAGAGATCATTTTTTATAGTAAATCTTAAAAAGGACATGAAATAGACTTTGATCGTGTTCCACTGGGAACATGCCTAAAAATAAATCATCAAAGATATATAGTTCGGTTCTGAAAGACGATATCAGCGCTCCACCAGTGTATCTAGATAAAATTTACCTATAATTACACGGATGGAACGCTTATACTACTTAGATCAAAAAGTTTCAGGAATTTATTCAGAAAATCAAAAATACAAATTTATTCATCAAAATCTATATTGTCCCATTCAAAGTACTCCCCATCAACTGCAGCGCACTTATGCCAGCGTTTGATCTAATCTTCGAAACATTTTTTATACTCGGTTTTCGGTATGGACTATCAGAGCCGTTTCCGATTTATACGATTTTAAAAATGAAATCGTCTTTGAATCAAGGAATTTGTATTAAATTTTTTGTTAAAAACGGTACGAAAATGTTGAAGAAGTGTTACTCTATCGAAAACAAACTTTTATGTCCAAGTTTTCGTGAGTATGTTGAGGATGACGAACGCAGTCGACATCGAAAACCCGACGAAAACGTCGATAAAATCAATGAAATGATGACCGAAAACTGTAAATTGACCATTGGAGAGATGGCAGCGAACTTGAACATTGTTTATGAATCCGTTTTGGGTGGTTCAATTTCCACTCTTCTACATACAAAATTATAATCTTTAATTTCATTCGGACAGGTTGAAGTGATAGTACTCGATGTCATTAAGATATAGAAACTGAGTTTACAAAAATAAAATGATAATATTCGTTTGTTATGTGACCAGCTCGCTATTATAAGAAAACGAATTTACCTGCACCCTTTGGGTTAGTTGAACCGATGGAAAATATTTCTAATTAAAAAGACTGATGATGAAGGTCAAACCTTTGAAACCCTAGTCTGTAAAAAATAAAATTATATGTATACATATTTATAATCGTTAATACAGGGTGGGGCATAAAGATCTACCACATTTTGAAGAGGTATAAAAAATGAAAAAATTTACTAAGAAAACAACTGAATATATTTTTGAAAATAATATAAAATATTGTTTTTTTTTAATCTGTTTTAAACATTATCAGACAAAAGGAGGGGGGGGGGGGGGTCAAAAATGAAAAAGTAGCCCTTTTGACCAAACTCAACCAAATTTTGCATACATATTCTGTGGACCTCCAAAAGGCTAGAAATGCAAAAACTAACCATATTTTATATACATATGGTAGTTTGGCCGAAAGGGCTAGAATTTTCATTTTTGACCCTCCCCTCTATTTTGGGTGATTAGTTTTTGCATTTCTAGCCTTCTGGAGTTCCACAGAATATGTATACAAAATTTGGTTGAGTTTGGCCGAAAGGGCTAAAATTTTCATTCCCCCCCCCTTTTTTCGTCTGATATAATGTTTAAAACACATTTAAAAAAAAATTATGTTCTTTTTCAAAAATATATTAAGTTTTTTTCTAGTTAAATTTTTTCATTTTTTACACCTCTTCAAAATGTGGTAGATCTTAATGGCCCACCCTGTATATGTACGTATTTGTTTATTTGCATCAAGCAGAGAACAAAATCATTGGTTCCTCTTTATGAATCAACAACTCTGCTACTCTGGCAAGATAAAATATTTTCAAATAAAAATAAAATTAGTTTTTTTGAATATCAAAATCAAAACCCACCCGAAAATTCAGTTATTATTAATTCTCTATCTCAATATTAATAAGTCACATCACAAAGCGACGAAATTTTGAAACTGAAGCTATATGAATCAGCCAGCAGCGTGTCATGGTAAGCTTTTGGTCTCTATCGACTATCTATTGGACCTTTACTTGAAAGAAGGGGTGGTTTTCATTCTTTTCTCAAACATTATTCGAACCAGTGATGTGTATTTTTTTTATCAGGGATGAAGAGCTCTGTGAAGGGACTTATAATTAGTCATGTAGCAAAAAACAACAGTGGAAAGTCACAACGCGATGAAATTTTAAAATTACACTAGAGATAAGCTAAGAAAATTACACGAAAAGTTTAATTTTAATTAGTAATCCGGAAGTTCCTCTTTCTTTTACTATTTTTTAATTAACCCTAGAACATAAGATTTTTCACAAGCTCACGAAATATATGTATAATTGGTTTATAACACATTTTTCAATAATTTTATTAATTTTTTTGAAATTAATTTATATCAATATTTAAAAAATAAATAATTATTTAATACTTTTTTACTCTTTTTAGTGTTTTAATACACAGAAAAACCCAGGGGCCGAGAGGTGTTTGTAAAATGGTTCCAGAGAAAATTAGGTAGGTTTACCTACCTATACATTTTTATTTTTTTAGAAAAACCCTTTAAAAATACTTTTATTATGTATTAATGAAGGAATATTATAAAATTGGAATTTATGGGACCCGTTTTTTGAAAGTTATTGAAAAGAAAATGTGTTACCGTGGCTCGGCAGGCCCGGGTTATGCGTTCCGGGGTTGAAAAAAATAAACAATAGGTAAACGAAATTTGATTTTTTTTTATGTATCGGTATATATCAATAAAATATATGTTCTTTGTTCTTTATAATACAGTATAATATACTATATTAAAATTAAAAATATGTGAAAGAAGTTATTTTAAGATTGTTTGAAAAAAAGATGTAGAAATTTAAAGGTCGTGACTTCAGATGCTGAACACTGAAATTTTGAGTGCTCCATAAAAAACCTTTTTGTTCTAATTTGTCTAATTCGTTTTGACGTGCACCTCTGTTTCTCTTTTTCTTTGTCTCGTTCCAAATGGTTCGTGTCGATTGACACCTTTGTCCTTGGCCGCCTGTACCATTGAGTATTCTCTCATTTTGTGACTTGGGCTACTGTCGCTCGAAATCACAATTTAAAAATCTTTCCATTGAGGCGCAAGAATGCGATGATTTAAAATGGGCCTGAATATTTAATAGAGTCGAAAGGGAGTGAATTGATCGTCATCGCGAGTCCAATTAAGAATAGACGCTAAAAGATTAATATCGAAACAGAGAATGGATAAAATAATACGCCGAATGCAAGAGGAGGCAACCGAAGAGGATCACTGGGGAAATTAATCCTTCGGAGCTGTCACTCAAGCCAGAGGAAAAACAACAACGATCGCCAATGGAATTAGTTTTTTGTTTTACGAGAGCATATCTAAGAAGCTTGATGCGAATAAATATACACAAATATAGACTTATACACCAATATAATATACAGGGTGTACAAATAAATAAAATTCTTTAAAAACAATAATAAATAAACTGCAACGGATCGTTGCTAAACTTTATCCAAATTCATTTGAAATATTAATATGTTTTGTTGGCTTGGTGTGTACTGAATATATTAATTATTTATCCTTTAACAATAAAAAATAATATGTTTATTCCTTTATTATTAATCAGATATCACTTGCAATTTGCAGTTCATGTTGACTTTAATTCAAAAATAATGATCGATTCTCATTTAATAGTCGAGGAATAACCATTCTACATTGGATTTTTGACGTTTCGGTTATTATTAGTAACCATTGCTGAAGACATGGAGGAATCCACTTAAAATCAAAAATAGCCATCGATTCTCATCTAATACTCGAGGAATAACAATTCTACATTAGATTTTTGACGCTTCGATTATTATTGGTAACCATTGCTGAAGACATGGAGGAAACGGCTTAAAATCAAAAATAACGATCAATTCTTATCTAATACTAGAGGACTAACCTTATTGTATTCCATTTTTGATGTTTTGATTATTAATGGCAACCTCTACTGAAAACGTGGAAGAATCGACTTAAAATCAAAAAGACTAAATTCTTTTAAGGCAAACAACTCAAACTTTGAGTTGTTTACCAAAAAAGAATTTAGTCTTTTTGATTTTAAGTCGATTCTTCCACGTTTTCAGTAGAGGTATGCCATTAATAGTCAAAACATCAAAAATGGAATTCAATAAGGTTATTCCTCTAGCATTAGATAAGAATCGATCGTTATTTTTGATTTTAAGCCGATTCCTCCATGTCTTCAGCAATGGTTACCAATAATAATCGAAGCGTCAAAAATCTAATGTAAAATTGTTATTCCTCGAGTATTATATGAGAATCGATTGCTATTTTTGATTTTAAGTCGATTCCTCCATGTCTACAACAATGGTTACTAATAATAACCGAAATGTCAAAAATCCAATATAGAATGGTTATTCCTCAAGTACTAGATGAGAATCAATCACTATTTTTGATTTTATGTCGATTCCTCTATGTCTTCAGCAATGGTTACCAATAAAAACCGAAACGTCAAAATTCCAATATAGAATGGTTATTCCTCAAGTACTAGATGAGAATCAATCAATATTTTTGATTTTAACTCGATTCCTCTATGTCTTCAGCAATGGTTACCAATAAAAACCGAAACGTCAAAATTCCAATATAGAATGGTTATTCCTCAAGTACTAGATGAGAATCAATCAATATTTTTGATTTTAGTTTTTTAACCCATTACACAGTACAATTTGAAAAAATGAATAGTACATTCGAATAAAAGCTCGCGGCAGCACTGTTAATGATATTTACAACAAGTTTTCAGTCTAAGCCAAATGGTAAATGAGAGATAATTAATTCTGTCTTTCTGTTCTAAATGCATCTGGGGGCACGGTAGTGCTCCAGCCAAGTTCGATTCGAGCGGGGATGTGTGCACTGCCAGACTACCCTTTACAGGAAACAACTCAAGCCATTTTGACGCCTCTGTAGCTTCGTTGGCTGAAATTTTTTTCCAGAATTCTGGTCCATAAGCTTAACTAAATTACAAAATTTCATATTTCTACTGTTTATACCATCCAAGTTACAAGAAGCCAAAGATAGGCTTTTTCGTCACTCACTCACTCACTGACTCACTCATCAAAATTCTAGAGTACTTCCGCTAACCCTAGAATGATGAAATTTGGCAGGCAAGTCGAGTTTGGGGTACAATTAATGGGAAAAATCCAAAAATCGAAACTTTATCTTCTTCAGGACCTAAAATGAAGGGGTGAAATTTATAGACTTAATTAACATATACTAAAAATTCAATGAACCTAGAATGCTGAAATTTGGCATACTGTTATAGCTTGACACATTAATAAAGGAGGAAATTGAAAAATCGAAACCTTTTCCTTCTTCAAGGCCCGAAATGAAGGGGTGAAAGTTATAGGCATAATTAACATAAACTAAATATTCAATGAACCTAGAATGCTGAAATTTGGCATACTGGTAAAGCTTGACACATTAATAAAGGACGAAATTGAAAAATCGAAACTATTCCTTCTTCAGGGCCCGAAATGAAGGGGTTAAATTTATAGGATAAATTAACATACAACATGCTGAAATTTGGCCTACTGATAGAGTTTGGGGTATATTTAAAGGTAAAAATCGAAAAAGCGAAACTTTCCCTTCTTCAGGACATAAAATGAAGGAGTGAAAATTCAGCCTTTAAAATAAATGCGTGAATCTTGTAGGCTAAATTCCCATCCAACTTACAAAAGAAGTGAAATCTCAAAAAAAACACTTGTGTAAAAAAAGGCCAAGTTCCATTAATAAAATCAGTTTGCCAAAAAAGTAGTGAGATCTAATGTGCTGCCAAGTTCAACATCATCAATTTATTAAATGAGTCGAGAATATATTAGTAACTTCAATTAAAACGCATGTTTTTCATTTCACATGTCCCTCTATATTTTTTATTGATTTCACATTTTTAGTTGAAATTATTTTCATAAAACTTGGCTTTTACGCATTATTATGTATGTCACGAATTACTAGTTACCATATCATGGGATCTTAATAAGAGGGGAGTGGTGGAGGCCTTATCAAACAATAATAATAATAATTTAATGCGTAAAAGCCAAGTTTTAGGGAAATAATTTCAACTAAAAATGTGAAATCAATAAAAAATATAGAGGGACATGTGAAATGAAAAACATGCGTTTTAATTGAAGTTACTAATATATTCTCGACTCATTTATTAAATTGATGATGTTGAACTTGGCAGCACATTAGATCTCACTACTTTTTTGGCAAACGGATTTTATTAATCGAACTTTTTTACACAAGTGTTTTGTTGAGATTATCAAATCAGACAAATCTACGGTTTTCATAATATGTGTTTAAAAATTGTTAATAACCCATTGATATGTTTATTTGATTTTTAATTTTTTCTTACAATTGTACCTGATTTAAAAACTATATATTAGGTATTTTTATAATATATATTTAAATTCCTTCCGTGGGTTATACATTATAAATTATAATTTTGTTAAGGGAGAAATGGTGTAAGTTCTTGTAAAACATTTTAAATAAAGTAAAGAAATTTTCTTTAGAAACTTTTTAAAATTTAAAATACTAAGTAGGACATACTAAGTAGGCATCGAAATCCAAGGTCAAAAGATCGCTATGTTAAGATTTGCCGATGACATTGCCCTTCTAGGAAGCAATAAAAAAGAATTAGAGGACGCCCTGAATGGAATTAACCAAATCCTAATAGAAGAAATAAAAATGAAAATAAACAAGAATAAAACCAAGGTCCTAGTATGTACAAAAAAGAACAAACGAGACAGGAATGCACTCAAAATTAACCAAGAAAACCTAGAAGGAGTTAAGGAATTCCGCTACCTAGGAAGTAAAATAACATGGGATGGGAGGAGCGAAAACGAAATTTAATCAAGAATTGCCCAAGCAAAAATGGGTTTTAATTCAAAACAAAAACTACTATGCTCCTCCTCAATCAGCTTAGAAAACAGGAAGTTGCTATTGAAGACATATGTATGGAGCAAAGCCATGTACGGGTGTGAAACCTGGACAATTAGAAAAGCGGAGAGAAGAGAGAGGCTTTCGAAATGTGTTGCTACAGAAGAATGATGAATATCAAATGGATGGATAAAATTACAAATGAAGAAGTTCTTGGAAGAATCGGAGAAAGAAGAACCTTGTGGAAGAGTCTGAAGAAGAGAAGAGGTCATCAGATGATGGGTCACACAATGAGACATGGGGGACTGCTTAGGGATATCTTGGAGGGGAAGGTGGGAAAGAAAAGGGGAAGGGGAAGACCCAGATTAGAATATTTCAACCAAATAATTGGGGATATGGGATGCCAGACATTTAGAGAGGTCAAACAGCTGGCAGGGGACAGAGTAGGAGTGGAGACGGATTGTTGCATCAAACCAGTCTTAGGACCGTATACTCAATGATGATAATGAAGTAGGACAACGACTAACTAAATCCCCTAGATTAGTCGTTTAGGGGATTCTATGTTAAACTAAAATAAAGAGCGCGCGCTATATTTAAATTTAAATTTCAAAATATAATACAAGAGAGTAGAAAAGAAGATACGACAGAGTGCCAAGTGTCAACAGTAATTTTGTTAATGTTGAAAATGTATTGTTAATAGAGGAATTTTGCTTAAAAAATGAATTTAACTTGATTTGTAAAAAAAGCCAGAAATCACGCCAGAAATGTTTGAAAAAAGCAGATTTCCCGCTAGCCGCCAGATGAGATTTCTTCAAGCTAGATGGGGTAAAAAAATAGCCAGTTCTAGCGGGAAAACCGCTAAATTGGCAACCCTGCGGAGCGGGGCGGAGGTAGGGGGAGGGGTACAGTAGGCAGAATATTATATATATTTGTATTTTTTTGTAATTTGAAAACGGCTCTCAAATAAAAATCGACATTTTTATCAGAATTATAAATTTAAAATAATATTAAAATAAAGCTATTAACTGAAGGAAGAAGTTACCGAGCATCGCTCGTTGCCTCCAGGTACTAAGACGTTATCACATCAAAAAAAAAACATTTTTTAAAAAAATTTTCTTACTTTGTTTAGTTATAACTAAATTAGATAATTTTTTTTATACTTTGTAGTACATTTTATTATTTTAATTTTTCAATTCTTATTATTTTTTCTAAAAATTATTTTTCCTTTTATTGTATGCCATTAGCCTATTTATTAATTAAATAAATTAAATTAATTTTTATAATTTTTTCTTTTTATTTATTATTTAATTATTTATTAATTTGAAAAAAAAATTAATTCAACTTAAAAGCATGTGTTTCAGATTAATAATAAAATGGATAATGTTCAAAATTAATTTATTTTTATTTTTTAAAAATTACTTTGACCACATCCGAACGAATTCTCAATTAAATTTAAAAATCATGTACACGAATTATTCTATATATATTTAATCCACTCATGTCTACACTTGTATTATGTGTAGGTATTATATTTTTCATAAGTTTGTTAGCCTTATTTAGTTTAATTTAGAATACGATTTGGGAAAGTCGTTAATCTATTCTGAATTCTAAACAATATTTTACTAAATAAAAAGTCTCTGCTTTTAAAGTTGATAATCCACCAAGAATAAGAAATAAAAATATTTGATAACCCTTTATTTGATTGCTGGTAAGTTTATTATTTCTAAAATATTAAAATACTAACCATAATCTTGTAACACTTTTAACCTTAAAACGTTGACTAATATAAAATAAAATAAAAAAATGTTTTAATTAACTCTAGTTTATTCACGATGTCTCGATTTTAACAGATCAATGGCCTAGTTGACTTACAATATTGCTATTTATTATTATTTGAAAACGTTTTATAAAGTGAAGCCAAAACGTCTTGGATAAATCTAGAAAATCAGTAATTTTTAACTGTAAAACACAGAAGTTTTTTCACAAACACAAAGTCAGGAGATGGGCCTGTCAGCTCCACTATACCTATGTGTAATTGTACTATAATTAATTAATTAATTGTATTATAACTTATAACACATTTTTCAATAATTATATTCATTTTTTTTATTAATTTATATCAGGATTTATAAAAATAAATAAACTACCTATCAATACTTTTTTTACTGTTTTTACTGTTTTAATACACTGAAAAAGTCCGGGGCAGAGACGCCCTTCTTATGACTTTGTGTTTGTAAAATAGTTCGATGAAAAAATTAGGTACCTATATAATTTTTTTTAGAAAAACCCTTTAAAAATAATTTTATTATCTTTTAATGAAGGAATATTAAAAACTTGGAATTTATGCGACCCCTTTTTTGAAAGTAATTGAAAAGAAAAGGTTTAACCGGACAGGTTAGGCGTTCTATGGTTAAATTACTCAGCCCCTCTTCCATATAATCCCTTCAACTTTTTTTATTGGGTAATTTTTTTCGGATTGAACCATCCACAGTGCAATAAACAATTTGTCGATTTGTTTCTGATTTATTAATGATATTTCGATTTTAACAAATCAATAAAGCTGGGTTGAATTGAACTATATATATTTATTATCGCTTGAAAAACATCTCAAATTTAAATTCCAAAATATCGTGAATAAACCAGAAAAATTTAAAGCTATTTTATTTCCATTAAACAACAATATTGACTTTCAAGGTCGCCTGAGTTCAAAAAGTTACTTTTTAGAAAATCGCTCTCTCTCACTCTGTGTGTGTGTGTGTGTGTGTGCTGGTTTACATGTCCACTTGCTTGCTAGACCCCCTTTCCAGGGCCGTCCCGTGCCGGGGGTGCAAGGGGTCCATGGCATCCGGGCGGCACTCTCATATAGGGCGGCAAAAAATAAAAACGGTTTTTTTTTTTTGGCTTTTCGGCTTTTCAAGCCATAAGCCAATTTACGATACCAGTTATTTTTTTATTAAAATTTGTCTCTAAGGCAGGGGATCAGCCATCAGCCGAACGCCTCGACCCGGACTCGAACCCGGGTCCGCTTGGTTAGCAGGTGGAGACGCTAACCACTAGACCAGCCCGTCTCCCCCCCCCAAAAAAAAGTTATTTATAAACACATCCACAAAGATGCCCATTAAATATAGTGCTAATAAAGAATAACAGATTAATATAATATAAAATTATGTATATAGGTAAGGTACTTCTTTTTGTTATAACTAAGGTTTATATGAAAGTACTATCTTTTTTATGTTTTGAAGGAGACAATAAAAGAGTGTGTCTTCTGCTGGAAATCCCATTTTATTGTCTCCTTCATTATATAAAAATTCTGCTACTCTAGCACAAAAATTTTTCAATTTTTTTTATGTTTGTTTCAAATACATTCTTTTTTAAAATTATACAAAGTAATAAAGTTTATAAAAAGTTACCTTTATCATTTTTATTTTAATGTTTTATTTCTTAAACAGATTAACAGTTATCAAATAATTAAAATCAGAATTTTAAATCAACGCAAGTCACGTCAGGATATTGTGTTATCTATTCCCACGCTGAGAGAATTACAAACTCAGCAGTTAATTAGTATATAAAGACGGATGTCCAGTGGGAACATCAAGGCTTGTCTTAGGCTCGTTTTGATCACATTCGACTTGAGACCTCCAATCTCCAAGTATAACCTGTTGTATTTTAAATTCTACTTAATAAAACCAATTTATTCAAAATTCATATCGTTTTTTTTTGAAATCTACGATACTGAAGAATAAAATTGGCGGCAGTCGGTAGGACAAAACCCAAAAACCCCGGATTTCGGTAGGCCAAAACCTAAAATTTCGAAAGCCACTTTGGGAATCGCCCGACGTCCGTGTCGCAGTGCCAACGGACGGTCAGCTCTTAAGCTGTTTACTAGCGAAAAACCTATCATCGCCTTGCCACGACAACCCGTTGACAACCGTCAGCCAATCGCCAACCAATTCGGAGCGATAGGAAGCCACCAGCCTTAACGAGGAGTGGACTTCGAGCTGCGGGACATCACACAAATACTGAGGAAGATACAGCCGAAACTTCCCAAGGGCGCAGTCAGCATCGTCAGCGGAGAATACAACACAAAGGTTAGAAACGAACAGACATCCTTCCGGTCAACCGTACTGTTACACGGCCCATAAATTGAACGTTAAAAATAAATAAATAAAATAATAAAATAATTGTGAAAGTTAAACAAAATAATAATACAAATAAATGTTAAATAAAGAAATAAATAAAGGTTAATGCATGAAAAGTGAATAAATAATTGTTAAATAAATAAATAAATACATAATTGTAGAGATTAATGCATGAGTTGAAATAAATATTAAAGTAAATTAAGATAAATGAATAAATAAATAATTGTTGAAATAAATAAAAAATAATATTATAAATAAAATAATACTAATATAAAATAATAGTAATTGCTTTAGAAAGATTTAACAGATCTAAATAAATAATAAATAATTATAAAAAGAATAAACAATGGCTACATTATCCCATTCCGAACTTTTAAAATTGATTCCTAAATATAACGGTTCCCCTGAATTACTGGAGGAATTTATTGAAAATACTGAGGCGATAGTAAGAAATTTTAGTGAAGTCCCCATTGATCAACAAAATTTAATTTTATTACATATCAAGAATCAAATAATAGGAGACGCTAGACATAAAATATTAGGCCATCATGTCAGAAATTGGGATGAATTAGTAATTTTATTAAGAAACTTATTCAAATCGCCAAAGAATGAAAATACAATTAAAGTAGAATTATTTTCCCTAACGAATAAAAATCTAGGTATTGAGAAAAACTATGTAGAAATAAACAAATTAATGACCCAGTATAATTCCAGAATAAACGCCAGAAATATTGAAACAGATATTAAAACCGAATTAATTAAAGAATTTTCTAAAGATGCCACACAAATTTTTATAAAAACATTAAAGGAACCCACAGCAAGCCAGGTTTTAGCACAAAATCTAGGTTCAGTATACGAGGTTTATGAGTACATTCTCAACAGAACGAATGCACTAACAGTTGAGGGCAAACCAAAAATAAATAATAATAATTATAATAATACAAATTACAGAAATTTTCAACCTAGGAACTTTCAACCTAGACAGAATTTTCAACCCAGACCCCATTTCCAAAATTATCAAAATGGTTATCAAAACTCTAATAATTATAGAAATCAGAATAATTACAGGCCCCCACGTCCACAATATTTTAATCAAACCCCAATGTCCACACAAACAATTCAGAATCAATCAGGTCAGCAAAGAAGAGAAAATCATTTTTTAGGAAGTGGCCCCCGAGAGAACGAACTCACATAACACCCCAAATTAATTATAATAATTTTGAATATAGGGATAATATAAACGAAAAATCAACATTACCATATTTAGAGTGGATGAATTTAAAAGTTTTAATAGATACAGGATCTACTGTAAATTTAATAAAACCAGAGATAGCTAATTTATATACAAAGTTTAAAGAGGATAATTTTATAAAATCTATTAATGGGTCCAGGAAAATAACTGAATATACATATGTAAAATTTTTAGGAAAGGAATATATAAAAACGCTAATAATTGATTTTCATAAGGACTTCGATCTTTTAATAGGGTTAGACGCAATCAAAAAATTAGAATTTGCGTGGAATTTTAAGGATGACGAAATTACATATGAGAATAAGAAATATAAAGTCAAATATCATATTAACGAGTTAGATAAGAAATTTTCCCACAAAAGTGATGATACGAGCAGTGATTCACTTAGTAGCCTAGACAAAGAGGAAATAGTAGACGATATTGTAACAGAGCCCACAGATGTTAAAAAGAAATATGAACCCTTAGATAGAGGCGAGGATAGCGAAAATAAAGATAACAAACCATGGGAAAAATTAAAGAGTAAGATTAATATTGAAAATAAGGTCAATAAACCTGAGATAAATAATAGAATAATTAATAAAAAATACGTAGGTAAGGTAAAGAATGTTAGCCAGTTAACGAAAACAAAAGATCAGATGTTAAGGGATGAAAAACTAATTCATCAACCCACACACAAAAGAGTAAAAATTAAAAATAGGAAAGACATTAAAAATACCCCAAAGATAGGTAATTTATGTCAGTATTCACATAGGGTAAAAGATGGAAAAAATTCAGAGGGTAAGGTGTCATTGAACGATCAATCAATAAATAATTTAAAGTCGGATTTAACATATGAAATAAATATGAACGAAAAATATTGTAAAATGGAAATCGATAAACTAGTAAATAACTTATTAAATAGATATAGCCATTTAATATATTCAGAGGATATGCCACTAACACACACACACGTAATTAAACATAAAATTAGAACTACCCACGAGAATCCAACCTACACAAAGAATTATAAATACCCCGTAATTTACCAAGGAGAAGTAAAAAGGCAAATAAGAGAAATGTTAAAAAATAATATTATTAGAGCTAGTACGAGTCCATATAATTCCCCAATTTGGGTTGTACCTAAGAAAAATGGAAAAGTTAGGATAGTTTTAGATTTGAGAAAATTAAATGAATGCACTATCGACGATAAATACCCCATACCGAACATAAACGATATATTAACAAAATTTGTAAATCAAAAATATTTTACAACCCTTGACCTTGCATCAGGCTATCACCAGGTACAAATGGACGAAGAATCAATAGAAAAGACAGCATTCACTATAGAAAACGGACATTATGAATTTCTTAGAATGCCCTTCGGATTGAAAAATGCCCCCGCGACATTTCAAAGATTAATGAATAATATATTAGAAGAGTTAATTGAAGAAAATATTTGTTTAGTATATTTAGATGACATTATTATAATGGGTCAGACTCTAGAGGAACATATGAAAAATATTGAGAAGGTTTTTAAAGCATTAGAAAAGTATAACCTAAAAATATCAAATACAAAATGTGAATTTGTTAAGAAAGAAATAGAATTTCTAGGGCATTTAGTAACAGACACGGGAATAAAACCCTTAGCCAAAAAAATAGAAGCAATAAATAATTATCCAATTCCTAAAACACGCACCCAAATTAAACAATTTACGGGCGCGATAGGCTTTTACCGCAAATTTATACCCGGATTCTCGCAAATAGTTAAACCATTGAATAATTATTTAAAAAAGGAGCGATCATAGATATTAAAAATAAAGATTATATTAAGGCTTTTGAAGAATGCAAAAGATTAATTAGCAATCCCCCGATACTAATTTATCCAGATTTAAACAAACCATTAGAATTGACCACAGACGCATCAAATTTTGCGCTAGGAGCAGTGTTAAGTCAAGATCAAAAACCAATATCTTATATTTCTAGAACCCTAACAAAAGCAGAACAAAACTACAGTACTACCGAACGCGAGCTACTTTCGGTACTTTGGAGTTGCTATTATCATCATAATTATCTATATGGAAGAAAATTTATAATTTATACAGATCACAAACCCCTTGAGTGGTTATTTAATTTAAAAGATGCAAATTCAAGATTAATGCGTTGGAGAATTAAGTTACAAAATTACGATTACGATATAAAATATATAAAGGGAAAATCAAATGTAGTGGCGGATGCCTTAAGCAGGATAGCACCCGAACACGAAATACATATAAAAGAAAATCGATAAAATATTAAATAATGATTTAGAATCTATTTTAGCTAGAGGAAGTCAATTAATAAAAAAAAAAAAAAAAAAAAAAATTAGAAATAATAAAATAACTTCAAGTCGATAGATTAAAAGACCACGTTTATTTCAGAGAGAGAGAACAAATAATATTACTGACCCAGTTGATAACGCGATGAGGTAATGAAATCTAAGATTTAAGTCAAGGATAATCAAAGCAAGAGATACAAAGCGTAAGAATATATTTAATGATAGCTACTATAGATTAATCAAGTATGAATAATTTAATTAGTTAGCAATATAGCAGTTTAAAATATATAATAAATAACGAGCACAAATAATTATCTAAAAGTAAACAATTTAAGGAAATAGAATGATAAACAGTTAATTTTATAGGTATAAATGAAAAGATTTTTGAGATACCAAGGATGAATTTAATAGAG
Source organism: Forficula auricularia (assembly GCA_024734495.1). NCBI lineage: Eukaryota > Metazoa > Arthropoda > Insecta > Dermaptera > Forficulidae > Forficula > Forficula auricularia. Next base: position 51,539 of record JALMQS010000212.1, read on the forward strand.
ATTTGAAAAAACCTAATTGATAATTATAAAATAAAAATAAAATAGTAATCAAATTCGAGAATTTTTGGGAAGCCACACAGTTCGTGAAACCCATTTGTAAAATTGAGAATGAACTCGTAGACGTAATTTTAAAAATACCCGAAATGTAAACAATGTAAACATGAACGCATCAGTGATTCAATTTATTCCTTTACCAATATTTCATAATAAATTAAAAATGAATAATGAATTAAGAAACTGTAGAAATTGTTTATTCTCGAAACAAAAAGATTTACTATTGTAAAATAAAATAATTATCTTTTTAAGAATATAAAGAGAAATTTTGTCAGAATAACTAATACCAAGTGAAATAATATAAAAATATAAAAATATCCATGTAATGTGTATTAAATGAATAAATATGATTAATGAAATTTATTAAAATAACCATATTGTGTATTGAATAAAATAAAATAATTATTTGTTAAGATATCTATATCAAATAAAATAGTATAATTACCTATAAATGTTTGTCAAAATATTATATATTGTAAAGTGAAAAATAAAGTGAAAAGTGAAATATTAGTGATTAATTTTAATGATTTGAAAATAAAGCAAACAGACAAAGTAGATTTATATATAATGATAATAATCATAATTATAATAATATTGTTAATTATATTATACTTATTAAATAAATATAAAATGAAAATTGCTGATATAATAAAATGTAATAAATTAAGAAATAATATGGATATTAATGATTGAAATTTAAATGATTGTAATGAATGATAATTCAAATGATTGTAATATAATTGATATAAATGTAATGATTCAAATGTAAACTCGATATTTTAAAATTGTGAAGAAATTTCATAAAATAATGAAATTTCTCCCCGGAGGAAGGAGGAGTCACGTCAGGATATTGTGTTATCTATTCCCACGCTGAGAGAATTACAAACTCAGCAGTTAATTAGTATATAAAGACGGATGTCCAGTGGGAACATCAAGGCTTGTCTTAGGCTCGTTTTGATCACATTCGACTTGAGACCTCCAATCTCCAAGTATAACCTGTTGTATTTTAAATTCTACTTAATAAAACCAATTTATTCAAAATTCATATCGTTTTTTTTTGAAATCTACGATACTGAAGAATAAAATTCGCACTTATTATTATTATTGCCGGATTATAACATTGATGTTCGGATGAGAAAGGGCGGCAAATTATATCTTGCACTCGGGCGGCACATACCCTTGAGACGGCCCTGCCCCTCTCAGTAATTTAAAATCTTGAATTTAGACCCTATAACTAAAATATCAAAAAGTTACCTAAGCTCTTTGATTTCTCTTTATGGGCGAATTTATTTTTTATTTGTATAATGTTTGCTATTCTTATTTTTTTTACTCAACCCTGATTAATGTTATATATATATTTAGTAGAAAATATAATGAATAACAATCGGGTATTGTTCTGATATTCTTAAATAAATCAACTTTGAATTGATTATAAAGTTTATCTACAAGAACTGTAATAAACCTAGGTATAAAATTATCAATTTTTCATTAAAATTATAACATAAATATGTATTAAAACTTTTTGAAATAAACCACATCTATGATCGAAACGTCGTGTATTTTTAACCGACTTCAAAAAAAGGAGGAGGTTCTCTATTCGACTGATTTTTTTTTTTTGTGCCTATGTTACCTCATATCTCCGCCAATTGTGAACCGATTTTGAAAAAAAAATTTGCATTGGGTCTAGTCTACGTTCCGATTGGTCCCATTTTTTTCGTAGGTATTAGACCTTTTTTGTTAGGTTTGTTCAGGACTAACTTCTTTGTTTATGAACCGATTTCGATGATTCTTTTTTTATTGGAAAGGGGGTATCTTAGGGATGGTGCAATATTAATTTGGTCAAGTTCTGATGATAGGATCACTATTAATAACATCACTAAAAAGAGAAAAATAAAAAATTTTAAGAAAAAAATAAAACCGACTTCAAAAAAATTAAATGCAACAAATAAAATACACTAAAAGGTATAAAATAATTATTATCTTATTTAGTTACAACTAAACGACGAAATATTAACATGAAATTACTTTTTGAAGTCGGTGCCAAACATATACCTTTTATGAATCGCACTCGACGGATCTTACTTAGTACGTTTGGTGGGTACGCTCGCTTATAGGTATAGTTTGTTTGGCACCGACTTCAAAAAGTAATTTCATGTTAATATTTCGTCGTTTAGTTGTAACTAAATAAGATAATAATTATTTTATACCTTTTAGTGTATTTTATTTGTTGCATTTAATTTTTTTGAAGTCGGTTTTTATTTTTCTTAAAATTTTTTTTATGTTTGAGTATATTTATAAATATATTAAACATGTGCTTTATTTCAAAAAGTTCAACCACCAAAGCTTTAATCATTTTGTCAAATTTTTAACATAAATATTTTCAAAATTTCAAGAACACATATGTAGAAACTCGAAAACCCCATTATTAATTTTAAATTAAGAAGAAATCTTAGATTATGTTTGTTTTTCATGTCAGAAGGGATACCCGTGGAAATTAACTCAAGTTTTAAACCTGCATTCCACACAGGGCAATCCCTTCTGACATATAAAGCAAACATAATCTACAAGATTCTTCATTCTATCCTTTAAATTTCTTCTTAATTAAATATGTATAATTATCTAAATAATAAAATAATAACTAACAGCTCTGGCACTATTGAGAGCCTGGGGCTCAGTGCTTAAGTCTTATTCCACACACACACACACACACACCGTTGTCTAAAAGAAAAAGCTCTTTCCTAGAGAGTGAAGGAGGTCGATAGTTCTTATATTAAATGTTTGAGCAAATAAAAATATTACATAGTAACATATTTTATATTAATTTTTTCAGATCTTTATAAAAATGGAACACATATTCTATGAATTTCGAAGAGGTCCAAATATATTATTGCGCAATATGCCTGCAACCACTCCAATTAACTCTGTAAAAGAAGAGTTACAGAATTTAATTAAGCGTCCTGCCAGCGACATACGGTTTTACTATAAAACCACTATTATTGAAGACAACATATTGCCTAGTGAATATGACATTGTCCCCCGTGAAGATCCATATGTGATTCAAGTTCGGGTCCGAATGACAAATGGCGAGTTTGAACCAGCCAGCAAAGTGATATATAAGATTTTAAATTAAGAAACCTACGATCTACCCTCAGATCCAAAAAAAATTAACATGTATTACTCACTTAATTGAATAATAAAAAAATATTTTCTTTTCTTGACTTTATATTTATATCCAAATTGTTTCAAATACCTAATCCTAAATTCCAAAAAAATATTTCATCTTTGTTTGTCGAAAAGCAAGGGCATAAGCCATAAAGAAATGAACATAAAAGAACTAGAGCCTTCGATCTTGGCACTAATCAATTTAAATAATTCTATTGCTTTTTAACTAATATATTATTTTTTAATATTAAATATTAAAAAAATCATATTTATAAATAATATATATTTTTTTACACAATAAATTTGACACTTCCCAAAATAATATCTACTACTTAGTATCTTATTTAGCCGACAGAGTATGATGTCGAATGCCAGGCCAATATGAGAATCAATAAAATAGACACTGGGGTTCAGACAGCACCCTGGAGAATGAATACAGTGAATAACATAGATCTAGATCATACAAACAGTCTAGCCAAATGGAAAGAAATTGAAGAACGAAAATGGAATGATGAGGTATTTAGAAATACCCAGGTTAAATTTGGAAACCCCCTAATGTCTCACGATACAACTACTAAGGTAATCCTAGTTGAACCAGAAGATCCTAATATGGAGAATAGCATCCAAAAGATGTTTCGGGATAGATACCCAGAATTGGTAAATCTCAACGAGGAATTTGGATTATTAGAAGAAATAACTAAGGTTGGCCATAAACAAGTCAGCAGGAAGGTTATCAAAGCTACACATAATGGGACAGACGAAGATATTTGGAATAAGCTTGTGCAGATCAGGGAGGGAACATGTAGTGGTGAGACAATCGCTATACATCAATTAAAATGCATGACTGTGGCACGCTTGAGGAAGATGGTGGAATGCGTCTTCCATAAAAAAGGAAAAAAAATTACTATCTACACCAACAGCAAGGATAATGAATCGAAAATTACCATAAACAACAATAGGAAAGAGAGAAACTCATTTGCGTTGATAGTCTCAGAAGGGGGTCGGGGATACAGTGAGACTCTAAAGAAAGTTAAAACAATAGTTGGTGATAGTTCTGCTGGTAAATATATTAGGGGACTAAGAAGCACTAAAGACGGGAAAGTACTAATTACTTTGGATAAGGACGAGGAGGGGACAAAAACGCTACAAAAACTAATAAAAGAAAATTCGGAAACAATGCAAACTAGAAGCATTGGCTTAGACTCTCCTAAGGAAAGCATTCATATTAAAAATCTCGATGCCCTCACTCAGAAGGACGAGATTATCTCAGCTATTGAATCTAAGATAGGAAAGCTGAAAGAAAAGTCCTTTAGACTAAGTGAAATCAGGCCTAATGCAAATGATACAATGGCAGTAACTGTATCATTAAATAGAGACGATGCTTATAAAATAATACAGGGTCGATTTCTTCGGGTCGGATTAGTAAATTGTACTGTCGAAAAAAGAATCAAGATGAATAAATGCTACAAGTGCTGGTCCTATGACCACTTTTCTCAAGGATGTGGAGGCCCTGATAGATCAAAGCTTTGTTTCAAATGCGGCGAGGCGGGACACTTAGGCTCCACATGCAACAATAAAGAAAGATGCCCAATCTGCAATACCGAAGGGCATAGAGCTGGAACTGGTAAATGCAAAGAATTTCGGCGAGCTCTATCACGGGCAAAGCAGGCGGACTCAGCAAGCATGCACAACTATTTGTAATGGCTAGGCTGCTACAAATCAACCTTAATAGATCTAGAGAAGCACAAAGTCTCTTGTTTCATACAAGAGAGACATGCAATATTGACATTCTGTTAGTTAGTGAGCCAAATAAAAGCGCTATAAAGGATAATGCAGGTTGGATTGCAGATAACCAGTTAGACGCTGCAATTAAAGTCTATAATAAAATGATAAAAAATTTTGGAGTGGGCCATGGCTTTGTGTGGGTTGAAATTGAGAAGTTGGTTGTCTTTTCATGCTACATATCTCCAAATGCCTCTCGGGTAGAGTATGAATTATTTCTAGATGAGCTATCGGAGCACATCAATGCAAACAAAAAGGATAATCAAGTTGTGGTTGCAGGGGACTTCAATGCCAAAAGCCATGTATGGGGCGCCCAATATGAGGATCTGAGAGGCTCGTTGTTAAACGATTGGATGGCTACACATCAATTGTCTGTAGCAAACGAAGGTAGTAAACCCACCTTTAATAGGAGAGGACAACATAGCATAATAGATATAACGTTTGTCTCTGCGAGCTTAGCACCTAAGATAAAAAACTGGCATGTCTCGGATATTGAATCATTAAGCGACCATAACTTGATTATGTTTGCAGTAGAAGACTTTGCACCGAAAATTGATAGTGACTTCGTGCCGAGAACGGCTAAGTGGAAATATTCAGCCGATAAGGAAATAAAAGTGGAAACCAAGCTGCGAGAGGAACTGAGCAAGCTGGAAGGAAACCACGTGTCTGCTTTTGTTAGTTCACTGCAAAAAGTGTGCAGTGAGGTCTTGACAACACGAGGAAGCAAAAGAAGAAAGCCAGTATATTGGTGGAATAATACAATCAAGAACCTACGGAACACATGTCTTACGAAAAGAAGAGCCTGGACTCGTGCCAGAGGCAGAGGCAATATCTCTTCCGACATCCTTGTAGATATTTACGAGGAATATCGTAGATCAAGGTGGGAATTGAAAGAAGGCATAAGATCTGCAAAAAAACAATGCTGGGAGGACCTGCTCAATAGTGTTGAGGATGACGTATGGGGAAGTGGATACAAGATCGTCACCAAGAAAACTGGCTTACAGCAGATGCCTAAATTAAGCACCAAAGAAAAGATAGAAATAGCATCCAAATTATTCCCGGAGAGACCTAGCGTTACTTGGCAAACTCATAATGACACGACAGACATTCCAATAGTCACAAAGCAAGAGGTGGTGCTAGCTTCAAGGAGAATAAAAAATGGTAAAGCACCTGGACCAGATGGTATTCCTCCAGAAGTGGTGAAAATAGTGGCAAAAATCAACCCAACACTTATGGCGTCTATCTACAGTAATGTTATGATGAAAGGAGTAATACCAAAGGAATGGAAATCGGCAGATTTGATCCTTATTCCAAAACCAGGAAAAACCCAATCTTTCAGACCAATATGCCTTATAGACACGTTGGCAAAGCTACTTGAAAGAGTCATTTATACAAGGCTGCTGGCTGAAATTGAAGTAAAAGGAGGATTTTCGGAAGATCAGTATGGTTTTAGAGAGGGAAGATCGACAGTTGACGCGATCCAAGAAGTGGTAAGGGTAGCGCGCAGCGCGATTGTAGGGAAGGGGAGAGACAGAGAGCTCTGCCTCGGAATAGCACTCGATATTAGGAACGCTTTTAATACGGCCTCATGGGGGCATATTATCGAAGATCTTACCAATAGAGATGTATCTCCTTATCTGATCACATTACTGAAAAATTACTTCACAGATAGGACAATCACCATTGATGGCAGATCCATAGGCGTGACATGCGGGGTACCTCAGGGATCGGTTTTGGGACCCCTGCTCTGGAATGTTTTGTATGACGGAGTCCTTAGGCTTGACGTTCCCAGGGACTGTAGAACAATAGCTTTTGCCGACGACCTCATGGTGATGGTCATCGATAGGAGTGAGGAGGGTATAGTCGGGAAAGCCAGAGATGTGGTGGCTATGATAAATGTTTGGCTTCGGGAAAGACAGTTGGAATTGGCACCAGAAAAGACGGAAATAGTAGCATTGGTTGGTCGGAAAAAGATTTATAACCTGGCAGTAGACGTGCTGGGAACACCAACCCAACCTAAGAGCGCTATAAGGTATCTGGGGGTTATTATTGATAAGAGTCTGTCTTGGGGACAACACATAATCATGAACACGAGCAAGGCAAGTAGGAGCGCTATGGCTCTCCAAAGGTTAATGCCCAGGATAAATGGTCCTGGAACTAGTAAAAGACGTGCGCTTAACTCTGTGGTTAATTCTGTAATTCTGTACGCCGCCCCAGTGTGGGCCGACGTTCTCAGAATAAATAAGTACAAACAACTTTTGATTAGAACCCAGAGGAGCGCACTAATCAGGGTAGGATGCGCATACAGGACGATATCGGCTGCGGCCATCCAGGTTTTGGTGGCAGTCCCTCCGATCGACCTGTTGGCTCTTGAGCGGTCCTACAATTTTGGCGCAGACCCCGATTCAAAAGTCCTGAACAGAGCGTGGATGCTAGAAAGATGGCAACACAGATGGGAAAATGCGGATCAGGGAGGTGGACTTACCGCCTTATCCCTGACCTGCAAGTTTGGTGTCAGCGTAGGCACGGAGAGCTGGACTACTACCTAACACAGGCATTGAGCGGGCATGGCAACTTCGGAACCTACTTGAGGAAAATGAATCTGAGAGATAACGACCAATGTGGTCTGTGTGGCTCGGCAGATTCACCAGAACACACAATTTTTCTTTGCAAGAAATGGGCTGACAGGAGGTCCCGGGCTGAGACAGTGCTTGGATCCACGCTTTCAGTGGATAATGTCCTGACACTGATGCTAGAGAGTCCGAACAACTGGAAAGTCGTTGCTAATCTGTGTAAGGACATCCTGCACAACAAGGACAACAATTAGAGAAGATCGCCCACCTCCTCTGAAGTAATGCGACAAGCGGTTCCGGAGGAGGGGTGAAACGGGGAATGGGGGGTTTTAGCCGGTGGGAGTCCGGCACTACCTTAGGGTGTCCGTACGGATTTCCCCTCCACAAAAAAAAAAAAAAAAAAAGCCGACAGACAATGTAGTCTGTAGAGACACGAAAAGGGTCTCGTTTTACTGTTTAAGCGAAACCCTAAACATTTCCATAACAAATACAATTCTTTTATGATATTTTCAGTTACAATGTTTATTAGTAGGAACATGATTGTGATTTAATAAATTTAGATAATAATTTATTAGTTATATAGTATAGAAATAATAAGTTCTTAATAAAAAGAGTAATTTAAAAAATAATTAATTTGAGGAATCATCATAGAAATTTTAAATAATAATAACTCAAAAAGTGATCAAATATTAATCTATTTTTAAAGGCCGTTCATTGGCCTAAAATAAAATATGTTGAAATAATTTATTGTATTTCAAATACAATCTCAAAACGTTTATTCGGATCCAAACGTTTAGCAAGAAACTTTCCTTTAATTAATGAGAATTTGAAATAAAAAGAAATATAAAGAAACTAGAAACAAATAAATATTTTGAAAATAGTTGAAATACAGATTGGCTTGGAGATGTAATTATACCTTAAAAAAAAAAAAAAAAAAAATAGCTAAATATTTATGAAAAATATTTTTATTTCCCAAAAATTGCTGATAAATTTCAGAAAAACAGTCCATATCAGATCTTTTATTGTCTCCTTCAATATAAAATAATATATAATAAAAAATTCAACTACCCTTGGCACAAAAACTTTCAATTTAACTTACGTATCTGTTTATTTGCCTTATTTATTTCTCTTTATGAAGTACCAAAGTTGTTGATTTATATGGAGAAATCAATGGAATTGTCCTTTGCTTGATACAAATACCTATATAACTGAATAGTTTTTTTTTAGCTATATTGTTGTTCTTTTGAAAGCAACTGCATTTTACAAGTTTCTTCCAAAACTTTTGACTTGTTATTAAACGTTTTTATAAAGAGAAATCAATGAAGTTGTCTTCTGCATGATTCATATAAAAATATAGTTTTAAAAAAGTGAATATATATGTATAGAAATCTATAAAACATTAACAGATTTTAGAGAAATTTTTACGCCTATTTTTAATCCATTTTAGATTTTTTACGTTTTAAGATATTTCATGTCGAAACTCCGAAAAATGGCATTTTGAACCATTTTTGAGGAGTCCAATATCAATATACGAAACATTAGTCTTCAAAATCTATATAGAATTATTAATGATTTCTAGTTTTTAGCTGGATTAGAAATCGATTTACAGTAAAAGTAAAAGTATAATTACTTTCCTTTAATGATAATAAACATATTCAAAAAATGTAGTTCCAGTTTTTTTTTTACTCGATATGCTATTGACCTAGGTATGTACAATCGATAAATTGAAAATCAAAGATGAAAACATTTTTTATTAATATTACAAAACATTTTGATTTCGAAAATTGCTCTTACATATAGGTATGATGCCTCAAAAATCGGTTAAAATCTAGAGTTTTATTCTAAAATATCTCAAAACCCTGAAAAAAATTACATAAAAATATACAGAAAAACTCTACTAGGACCAACTCTTAGGGTTTTTTTTACAAGATCCCTGGGCCTGTGAAATTATAAAAAAAAATATTTTACTCATTTGCGATTTTCCTTAAAAATTCCTTAATTTATTCTAGTTACTTTATCCAATGCGTAGCATGGGTAAAGTATTGTAATCGCTCTCGCGCCAAGCGGGACTTCAAAGAGTCCTCAGGTAAAGACTACGGAACCCATGGACTCAATTAAGGTCACAAATTGTAGTATTCAATTAGGTTGAATTTTAGCACGTGACGATTTTGCCAAAAATTACATGGGGTCTCGTCGAGAGGCCAAAAAGTGCCATTTTTTTTGGAAGTGCGTGGGATGGATGGATGGATGGATGGATGTGTGTGTGTGTGTGTGTTATCGTTTTTTTCGTCCACGATTTTTTCCACACCTTTGCGCCGATTGAAATGAAATTGAAAACCTACCATTAGTTTAACAAAATGAAGCGCTGATTAGTTTTTGGTACATATCGGCCCACAAACATTAGTACTTTATTTCGGTACTTTTTTAGTTTTTTCTAAATATCTTGAAAATGACTTAACCAATTTTGATGAAATTTAATATCCTAATTAAGTATCTTGGGGACAACAAAAAAGGTTAAATAAAGTTTTTAGTAAAAGTATATTTTAAAGTACTTTACTCTAGAGTAAGATTGTACTTTTTTTTAAATTCCTTATTTTACCAAAATTTAAAAAGAAAAAACTTTAAAATTTATTCATTTGATCGGTAATATAGCTCATTTAAACTTGTTTAAGTAAGAATGGTTAGGCTTCTCGCTGTGAAATGATAAAAATTTGGGAGGAAATTTTATAAGTAACCATAGCAACTGCGTTGTTTTTTTATCCGTTACCTATGCTGAAGACATGTAGGTATCGAGTTAAAATCAAAAATAGTGATTGATTCTGATCTAATACTTGAGGAATAACCATTCTATATAGGATTTTTGACGTTTCGGTTTTTATTGGTAACCATTGCTGAAGACATGTAGGTATCGAGTTAAAATCAAATATAGTGATTGATTCTGATCTAATACTTGAGGAATAACCATTCTATATTGGATTTTTGACGTTTCGGTTTTTATTGGTAACCATTGCTGAAGACATGGAGGTATAGAGTTAAAATCAAAAATAGTGATTGATTCTGATCTAATACTTGAGGAATAACCATTCTATATTGGATTTTTGACGTTTCGGTTTTTATTGGTAACCATTGCTGAAGACATGGAGGAATCGAGTTAAAATCAAAAATAGTTATCGATTCTCATCTAATACTTGAGGAATAACAATTCTACATTAGGTTTTTGACGTTTTGATTATTATTGGTAACCATTGCTGAAGACATGGAGGAATCGGCTTAAAATCAAAAATAACGATCGATTCTTATCTAATACTAGCGGAATAACCTTATTGCATTCCATTTTTTGATGTTTTGACTATTAATGGCATCCTCTACTGATAACGTGGAAGAATCGACTTAAAATCAAAAAGACTAAATTCTTTTTGGTAAACAACTCAAGCTTGAGTTGTTTGCCATAAATGAATTGTTGCAGTTTATTTTTTTAGTAGTGACTAGTTGATAGTAGTACTACTGAAAAGACTTTTCTTAAAACTATGTCTAATTAAGCAAATCGATTTTTAATTGATCTTGGGTTCACACGGTAACATGTATCTATATTTATTTCCGCAGAACAAAGAACCTCTTTTTGATCTTCTCTTATAAAATCAGCAACTCTGGTTATTCTAGGCAAGAAATCCTTTTAAATACTTTTGAATTAAGTAATGAAAATGCGAGGTAACTGAACGGCACTATCCGTCAGTCGAGTGGGTGTTCCGTGCTAGTGTGGGCTCCCGTGTGTGTGTGTGTGTGTGTGTGTGTATATCGATTTCAATACGAGGCGGTCACATGCACCGATGGAAAATGACATTTTCAAATTAATGATCTCGGTTAGTCCGTTAGGTGAATTAAGCCCAACAAATACTGACAACCCGAATGAATATATGTACTAAAAACGGATTGTTTAGTTGGCTCCATCATTAGAATACAACATGCATTAACTTAGTCTTTTTTTTTTTTACTTTTTACGCCGCTTTTACTAAAATATAAATTTTATTATGCACTTCATCGGGTGGAATTAAAAACTTTCAGGGAGGAAAAAATTGAATGACATGACAAGGAAAAAAAAGGAATTAGCAGAAGCAGAAAAAGAAGCGAAATGATTTCAATTAAAAATAAAAACATTGTAATGTGTTTAGGGGCTTACCACATGAGTTTCACTTACCTCGCATTAATAACAAACCAACATTTAAATTGAATAAACTCCAAAAGTTAAAAATAATTTTTTCCTCAGTACTCGAAAATTTTCGTACTAACATGACTAAAAATAAACTCGTGGGCGCTTTCAGCTAAAAATTCAATTTTTTAAAAGTTACATACTTTTATATTTAGTTTATTTACTCGGTAATCTTAAAAGAAAATTATTCTTATTAAAATCCATTGATCAAAAACAATAAAAAAATCTTTTTTTTAAATACAGTTTTATTTCAAAATGCACTAAAAACCAGAAATTAAATTTTTTTCTAGTAGTCTAAAAATTTGCTTGCTTAGATGACCAAAAATACAAGCTTGTGCGTTTATTTTAATTAAATTTAAAGTTAAAAGCGCCTATTCTTTTATTTATTACAAATCAGAGCCGTGGAGCTCAGTGGACTCACACCTACAAATGATCCACTAATGAACTAAAATATCTTACTACTTTTAAATTAATATTTTTATTTACTTAAATATTCAAAATGTTTTGAGAATAAATAGTTTTATATTTTTTCACAATAAAGAAAAATGTAATAAAAAAATTGAATAATGTTTTTTGATCTATAATATTTTTTTCGCATACCGGGTACACTTTTGAAAGTTTATTAAATCAGAAAGCGAGTACCTTCTATGAGATTTTAGAGAGAGAGACGTATATTCAGGTAAGTATTAATGAATCAAAAAGGCTAAGTAATGGTCAAGTTAACAAAAAAGTACAATTATATTTAGTAGTTTTAAATTATATTTAACGAAACATAACTTATTATTAATAAAGTTATTAATAATTATTCCTTGTTAATTAATAAAGTAAAGGGTGTGTAGTTTCACAATGAATGAAATAAAACCGAAATATATTGAGTTTGTATAAACCTCTTTGAGTTTTATTTCATTCACTGTGAAACTACACACCTTTACTTTATTAATTAATATCATGTTTCACCTAAAACCTATACCACTTTCTCTAAGTAAAATTCCTTGTTAATTTTAATCACCTCGGAAAATTCAGTAAAATTTAGTTCACCATTAAAGTTTTCATGTTGACTAATTGCTATTTTTTGAGGCTGAACTTTGTGTACTTCGTATATATGTATTCAGCATTTTTGAATTTTTCTAAATAACATATTTTTTTTTTATTTATTCAAGAACATTGTATTTATAGGGGCATCTAGTCTTTTTAATGTACAATATTAGCCCAATTTAATTACAAAAGAAAATAAACAACATGATACAAACAGATCAAGTAAGAGAAAAAATTTAAAAAGGAAACAACAATTATATGAAAAAAACAATAAATATACTGAATATAGAGAAAAGAATAAAACTAATAATATATATATATATATATAGACAAAAGAAGAGAGGAAAAAAGAAATTTTTAATCGACTTTAATGAGTTTAATAAACATCAGAATAATACAGTCTATGTTACTATATAGTTAGGTACGTTATTCTATAAAATTTATTACAATCTTACGGCGAACTTTCTTCTGTGCAAAAGAATGAATGACGTCTTCATAGTCATTTGACTGCATTATTTCTGACTCTATGAGTGAATTGAGCCTGTTCTCTCCTATGTTAGATCTTAAGTAATTCTTTACTCTAGCGCTGAAAACGACCGTTCTGCTGAGCCGTTTGACTCTGGTGTACACAACAGCATTCGGAACGCAATTCCCACGTTTGGATAAATGTGCTTATGTAAATGGAGCAGCAATCCAACGTAAAAACTCTTAGTAATTTTAATGAGAATGTTAAGCGATATTTGTTTATTGTGATTGCATACTTGTATGATATTTGTAATGCCTGTTATAGATCCCTTGTGATCTTTTTAGGTTGAAAAATAAAAAAAAAAAAAAGATTCCGCAACCGGGGCCCCTAGGTCGGCTGGCCCGGGCCTTGTGGCCTAGGCGGAAATCCAGCACTGTTTATACTCGTACCTATTACTGCAAAAAAAAAAAAATACTATCGAGCCTTGTTTTTGGTACATATCGGCTCACAAACATAAGTACTTTATTTCAGTACTTTTTTAATTTTTTCTAAATATCTTGAAAATGACTTTACCAATTTTTATGAAATTTAATATCCTAATTAAGTACCTTGGGAACTACAAAGAAGTTAAATAAAGTTTTTAGTAAAATTATATTTTAAAGTACTTTACTTTAGAGTAAGATAGTACTTTTTTAAAATTCTTTAAAATTTATCCATTTGATCGGTTTAATATAGCTCATTTAAACTTGATTAAGTAAGAATGGATTGGCTTCTCTCTGTGAAATGCTAAAAATTTGGGAGGAAATTTTATATGTAACCATAGCAACTGTTTTCTTATCCGTTACCTTTGCTGAAGACAGATGGAATCGACTTAAAATAAAAATAGCGATTGATTCTCATCTATTACTTGAGGAATCTCCTTTCATAGAATTCGAATTCTACTAGTGATTTTTTAGTGATGAATAGACGAACGCAATAATTTGTATCAAATTTCCCCACAAAAATTCTAATTTCTACTGCCTAGGCCCCACAAAACGAAACAGCTTATTGTTACTTAAGTGGTGTTTTGGGATTCGTGCGAAGCGCTCAAAATAATCTTGCTTTATTCGTGGGAGGCATCCATTTTTTACAAGGCGATCTAATTAATAAACCATTAGACTAATAGATTTTTCTGTGGGTGAAATCGAATCGTGCTTTGGCGTTTCGGATATAGACCAAAGGCCATGGGGTTGCCGGTCAACGGGCGGGGGTGTTTTTCTTTTTGACCACTAGATCAGTTGAATAATTGAGCCGCTTTAGTCCCTCGGACTCCTTCTTTTTCCACTTTTCTACGTCTTAATAATTGATGAAAAAAAACGTCCGTCTCGATTGCCTTTTTCTAATTGACAACGGCTCAATGTCTAAAACAAAAACATCCGGGGCTATTTATGTTGAAATTTTCAAGAAAATAAATGTTATTAATAACAGTCGCATCGATCCATTTGGGGTGGATTTCTTTTTTTAAAAAGGACAACAAAGAAAGATGAAAGAAAAATAACATGTTATTGTATTTTTTTCTTACTAATTAATTCTCTAAAAAAGAATAAAAATTAGATGATCTCCGTTTTTCTTCCTTTAATTATTCACAAAAATACTGGTTACCAATGGATTTGATTGAAAAACATATAATGGTGCAGTAATAGACACATGGATTCACTTATCAAAAAAATAAAAATAAATAAATAGATAAATAAAAACACGTCAACATGAAAATAAAATAATTTGAAATAATAATAAAATTCATTTTAAATAAAAGTAAATCAAAGAGGGGTCTTCGAATAAAAAACAAACATATTGTATAAATGAATATATGTATGTATCAGAATTATAATTAAATTGGTTATTTGATCAAAACTTAATTGATGACTACAATGTGTTTTCGATTTTTACACATCCCTGAAACAATCTAGTGATTTGATTAAATAAGTATCTAAACTGTTTTGCAAAATGATAAAACAAGTTTGATAAATAGGTATTTTGTTAAAAAAAATTATATAAAAGAATAACCATGGATGGATACGTTACAATTTTTTGAGTAAATAGATATACAATATTAATAATTTGTGTGCTAGCTTTCTTGAACAATAAAACAAATTTTCTAATTCAAATCGAGTAATTGACCCAATGAAAATTAACAGAGAAAATATTTATAATTAAAAAGACTGATGATGAAGGCTAAAGCATTGAAATTCTAGTCTCAAACAAATAATTTATATGTATACCTATATAAATATTCGTATTTGATATAAATATATATATAATATATATATTTGTATATACCATATGTGTATATTTGAATCAATCAGTGGACAACCTTATTGATTTCTCTTTGTGAATCAAAAAATCTGCTACTCTCGGCAAAGTAATCTTGATATCAAAAAATCAAACACAACAAGTAATAAATTAAAAAATAAATAAATGAGATTTTACTCACAAATATGGGTTGATTAATGTATTTAGAGGAGTCAGGTTGGCCGAGTGATTATAGAGCATGCTTTCTAATCAAGCCCGACTCGCTGCAAATATTTGACCGGCTATAATCTGATCCCTTCAGGGGTAAGCAATGGGAAACCACCCCTGTGAATAATATTCCCAAGAAAATTACAATAGAGAGGATACTCTCCAGAGTAATCGCCGACGCTCGGAATCGAGCATGGCACTTTAAGATGAAGAATGGACTTAGAGACTAAATAGTTTCAAAGGCCTATATGAATATTTCACATAATAATATCTATATATATATAATTAAGGTTTTGTCTGTACATTGCCACCCTCAACAAAATGTCTGTATGTCTGTCTGTCTGTATGTTTCCGTCGTTTCCGAAAAGTTGCTCACGATTCACGTAAAAACGGCGAAGGGATTATTATGAAATTTCATATTTACATCACATGTCTTCTAACTTACGTTTTTAGCTACATAACGTTTTGATATTTTGACCCCAGAAGGGGTTTGGGAGGAGCACGAATTAAAATTATCAAATAACTCCTAAACTATTAACTCTACAGCAAATTTTATTATGGGCAAAGTTGTAGGGGATGTGATTTCCAAGAACTTTTGTTTAAAAAAATTCCCCCAAAAAACACCCAAAAGGGGCGGGTCATAATATGATAATTGGGAGTGAGGGTTCAGGTGAGGATCCAGAGGCTTAGTGGAGTGGGGCGGGGGTGGGGTCCGGGGGATGTTGGGGGGTGGGGTGGTGCAGGGTGGAATGGGAGGTTCAGGTGAGGGTCCAGAGGCGTAGTGGGGTGGTGCGGGGGTGGGAGGTGCTAGGTGGGGTTTGGGGGTGTGGTGGGTGGGAGTGGGGTATGAGGGTGGGGTTTGTGGGTTGGGGGTCCAGGAGGCGTGCCCCTAGTCTAGCAAGAGGGCCGCCGAAGGCGAGCCTTGCAGCTAGTTAACAATAAAAAGAGAAATCCTTTAGTTTGGATTAATGTTTAACGGGCACGCCTGTAGAGAATAATATAGCTATTATAGCAGAGCTATCTCGTTGCATAACTCACAGGAGCATATGCAAGAATGTCGGTCATTTATAAATTCTTTTTATGTAATGTTATGATATGTTAATCATATATTGAAGAGAATAAAAGTGATTCGAATTCTAGTGAATTCTAAAAGATTATTATCATTCTCTTAAAAAGAATATCGTTTCTGTTCAAATAGGTAATTCTTCAATAATCGACGCTGAAAGAATTTCTAACCGAGCTAAAACTTGTCTGGAATTGTTTTTTCATCTTTGCAGCTTCTTAGATGTTTCAGATAAAATAGCAAAAAAAAGGATCACTCTATCTGCGACTTTTTAGAAAATAAATTCTCAATTGTATATTCGAATACATTCGAAAGAAATTATTGAATTCATCACGCTTTCATTAGTCGATTAAAATTCATATAAATATATAAAAAATGGTCTCCAAACAGGGACCTATTTGAGCATTTTTTTGAAAAAGTTGGAATGTTTTCAAAAAATCACCTCATGTTAAAACTAACCAATGTTTATTGAAAGAGAAAGAATTTAATTTTTTTCTTTTATAATAATAAACTTTCTTAAAAATAATTAATTTCTGTGTGTTTTCTTTTCATATTTGATTGTAGTATTTTTTATTCACGCTTACACTCATTGAACACTTTCAGTGTATTTCTGCATTAAAAATTGTAAAGTACAAAATTCGTTGAAAAGCCAAAAAAATTGCAATAATTATTCTTATTAATTGAAAACATTTTGTTTCTTGAGAATAGTATAGTTGTTGATTCATAAAGTGAATCACTAAGTTTATCTTCTGCTTAATGCAAATAAACATATATATATTAATATATATATATCTATAATTTATTTGTTAAAGACTATAGTTTCGTTTTTAGTGACCAGCTTATTATTACAACAACAAGAATTTATCTACATCCAACCGGATATTTGAACCCATGAGAAATGGCAGATATAATATTTCTAATTAAAAAGAATGATGATGGGGGTCAAATTTTCGAAACTATAGCCTCTAACAAATAAATTCAAATCTTTTATAAAAACAGTCTTCAAACGTTTCGTGAGAATTTCTGCCTTTATCAATAAAATTTAAAAAAAAAATCAAAAAAGAATAAAATAGTTGCTTTAAAAAAATGTTCCTATATGAAGTAACACTTCTATTTTATTTTATTTTTTTATTCCATTGATAAAGGGAGAAATTGTTTCGAAAAGTTTGACATTTTAATAATAGTTTGAAGATTGTTTTCTATAAAATATTTTTTTTTTATTTATCTAATAAAACCAGTTAATAATATTTTTTCAAAGTTTATAACTAAGAAATTATACCTTATATACTTAAATATGTATATGTTTATTTGCATCAAGCATTGGACAACCCCAATGATTTCTCTTAGTGATTAAACAACTTTGCTACTATCGATAAACAAAATCTTTTCAATTGGATTAGTATTTCATCTGTTCTCCCCTCACTCTCTAAAAAGTTCTAGTATTTTCCTCCTCTACCCCCTCTGCTTCTAAATAGAATAGATAGTCATGTTGAATTTTAATGATTCTTTTCATCTTTTCAATCCACAACAAGACTTTTTATTCTGTTTTCAACAAAACTTTTTTATTTTTTATTTTAAATAAATTGCTTCAGGTAGAAATAAGAGGAGACACCTAATTATATACAATAGATATTTCATCCTTTTTGCAAAATAACGACCAATAAATATTGAATGGTCTCTCCATCCTATAGTATCGTCTTCGTTCCCCTTTAATCCTAAAATATAACCATAAATCTTCATTAATATTTAAATCACTTACGAACATAATTATGGCATTGAAAGTAGCAACCACCTTTGTGAATTTGATTTTTCGTCTCACCCGTCTGTTGTTTGCTATATTGTTAATTTTAATTAGGTTCGAAATTAATTTGTAGCCTGAAATTTTCATAGAAAAGCGTAAATTAATACATCGGAAAATAATTGAAGGTGCCGAAAATAGAACTAGACGTAAGAGGCAGCTGAGGAAAATGAATTGAATTTACTTGGGAAATGAAAAATCTAATAATAATAAAATAAAAGCTTGAAAATAATTATTAATAAGCTAGCGATCGGATGTTAAGGGTAAGTCCGACAGGGGCTGCACTGGTGAAGTCAATCAAAATTTTTCAATATATTTGAAAGTAATGGAAGGCATCTCAGGGGTAGGAGGAGAAAAAATTAACACATCAAATAAGGTGTAAATTTATTAGAATCCTTCCTTCTTTCCCTTCAAACCGACGTTTCGGAGGATTGTTCCCTCCTTCTTCAGGGTATCAAGGGGTCAATGAAGGAAACAAATAAAATGCTTCCTTCATTGACCCCTTGAAACCCTGAAGAAGGAGGGAACAATACTCCGAAACGTTGGTTTGAAGAGAAAGGCGAAAGGATTCCAATAAATTTATACCTTATTTGATATGTGTTAATTTTCCTTTAGTCACTACCCCTGGGCTGCCTTCCATTACTTTAAATTAAAAGTTCTACCAGTCCATCTCTCTCCAAAGAAAATTTCGTTGCAAATTTTTCAATATATTTATTTATTTTTTGTTTATTCAGTTAAAAGTGTAAAAATGAAGTTGTTGAACTATTTTCGGAAATTTTTACTACCAAAATTCAATACTCATATAGCTACATACTGAATATTTTTACAATGGAAATCTTTTTTGGTACATAAGAATAGAGCGAACTAAAAGATGAATATATTATTCCTTATAACCAAGGTTCGGCTCCTCAGGCTGCCGGGTAGTTTGTCAAAATTATGACTTCGGAGTTTCCGCTAGTTTTTTGGCCACTCTCAGCTGCATACGGCCACAATTTATTTATTTATTTAAAACAATGCTCTGAGGTGGCTACCTCGTAGAGCAGAAACAGAAAGAATATATACAAATAGTAACATTTAAGTAAGCAAACAGAACATATATAATATTTAAATGAGCAAACAGAAAGAATACATACATATAGTAACATTTAAATGATAAACATAAAGAATACAGGTATATAGTAATATTTAAATGAGCAAGACATATGCTTTATACAAGGGATAAATAGATCCATCAGCTCCCCAAAAGTGTGGATATTTTTAGTAATTTTTTGCTGGTTACTCCTCTATAAAGATAGACCCCTATAAAATCATATATCGTCGCCTGAGAGTGTAAATCTGCTAAATCCATTTTTTACCATATATGACATTGTAATACCGTTCGAAAGAAAAAGAGATGCAGCATCTTCCAAGTAAAACTGCTATTTAAAATTACGATTGCAAGTTGTAAAAAAAAATGTGAAAAATAGTTTCTTTCCATAACAACAATATTAAATTTTGTTTGTTTTTTCTCTGCCCTGTAAAATTTCCTTGTTGTGAGTTAGCAGGTTTATACTCTAAGGCGACGATATATATAATTATATCATATACCTTATTTACCTCATAGATGCAGTATAAGTATTCGGCTACTGTTCTGTTCCTCTCGGCAGAGTAGAGACAAGACCTTAAGAGTTTTATAAATAAATAAATATATAGGTATATATCAGTGGCGGGTGGTGACTTTTCAACCAGGGGATCCTGTACAAAAAAGGAACCCTTCATTTTTTTAAATCTACGATTTTTGTACAAAATTCATCGATAGCCGAATTATAGAATTTTTCGTTATTTTTCAAATTTAACATTCGATTTTTTTCAATTGGTCTTTAATAAAAAAACAAAGTGGATAGTCTTCATTTCACTTTAGCTACTTTTGGTCATTTTTTAAATTCATTTAAGAGTTGACAATGATCGTTCAACCGACGTGCTAGTGGGAGGTAATAGTGAAAATTAATTGTATTAAATCAAATAATTCTGTCAAATGATCTTTCAAAATTAATTTTTTCATACAATTTATATGAAAATCAGGCGTCGAGTACATGTAAAGTAATTCACTTTTCAATCTCTTATAACTAAAACATTTTAAATAAGATTGTAACAAATAGTATATCTAGAAAATTGTTGTAATTTGATAACGTTAAAAAGTTCAATAAATTTTAAATTAAACCAAATCAAATAAAGCTACATGACATTCAAATGTGACATCTTATGAAAATACTCTTGACATTTTGAAATTTTAGGAATGCGCCGCATCCACAGCATCAATG
Organism: Forficula auricularia; assembly: GCA_024734495.1. Classification (NCBI taxonomy): domain Eukaryota; kingdom Metazoa; phylum Arthropoda; class Insecta; order Dermaptera; family Forficulidae; genus Forficula; species Forficula auricularia. Next base: position 72,478 of record JALMQS010000212.1, read on the forward strand.
GACCGCACGCCTATTGATATATATATAATTTCAGCTAATTCTATTTTAGAAAATATTTCCAGCGATACCCCACACTCCATAATAAAAAAATATTTTTTACTGATAGGAGATCCTGCATTAACTGACACTCTCGACTTTCTAGTCCATCGTAGATCTGTCTCCGCCCTTTCTCTTTTACTTTATCCAATGCAAAGCATGGGTAAAGTATTGTAATCGCTCTCGGGGCAAGCGTGGCTTCAAAGGGTCCTCAGGTAAAGACTACGGAACCCATGGACTCAATTAAAGTCAGAAATTGTAGTATTCAATTAGGTTGAATTTTAGCACGTGACGGTTTTGCCAAAAATTACATGGGGTCTCGTCGAGAGGCCAAAAAGTGCGATTTTTTCATTTAGTGCGTGCGGATGTATGTATGTATGTATGGATGGATGTATGTTATCGTTTTTTTGGCCCACGATTTTTTCCACACCGTTGCACCGATTGAAATGAAATTGAAAACCTACCATTAGTTTAACAAAATGAAGCGCTGATTAGTTTTTGGTATATATCGGCCCACAAACATTAGTACTTTATTTCAGTACTTTTTTAGTTTTTCCTAAATATCTTGAAAATGACTTAACCAATTTTGATGAAATTTAATATCCTAATTAAGTACCTTGGGGACCACAAAAAGGTTAAATAAAGTTTTTAGTAAAATTATATTTTAAAGTACTTTACTCTAGAGTAAGAGAGTACTTTTTTTAATTTTTTAAAATTTATTCATTTGAAAGTTTTAATATAGCTCATTTAGCCTTGCTTAAGTAAGAATGGATAGGCTTCTCTCTGTGAAATGCTAAAAATTTGGGAGGAATTTTTATAAGTAACCATAGCAACTGAGTTGTTTTCTTATCCGTTACCTTTGCTGAGACATAGAGAAATCGATTTTAAACCAAAAATAGCGATTGATTCTCATCTAGTACTTGAGGAATAATCATTCTATATTGGATTTTTGACGTTTCGGTTTTTATTAGTAACCATTGCTGAAGACATAGAGAAATCGACTTTAAACCAAAAATAGCGATTGATTCTCATCTGGTACTTTAGGAATAATCATTCTATATTGGATTTTTGACGTTTCGGTTTTTATTAGTAACCATTGCTGAAGACATAGAGAAATCGATTTTAAACCAAAAATAGCGATTGATTCTCATCTAGTACTTGAGGAATAATCATTCTATATTGGATTTTTGACGTTTCGGTTTTTATTAGTAACCATTGCTGAAGACATAGAGAAATCGACTTTAAACCAAAAATAGCGATTGATTCTCATCTAGTACTTGAGGAATAATCATTCTATATTGGATTTTTGACGTTTCGGTTTTTATTAGTAACCATTGCTGAAGACATAGAGAAATCGACTTTAAACCAAAAATAGCGATTGATTCTCATCTAGTACTTAGGAATAATCATTCTATATTGGATTTTTGACGTTTCGGTTTTTATTAGTAATCATTGCTGAAGACATGGAGGAATCGACTTAAAATCAAAAATAGCGATTGATTTTCATCTAATACTTGAGAAATATCCATTCTATATTGGATTTTTGACGTTTCGGTTATTATTGGTAACCATTCCTGAAGACATAGAGAAATCGACTTAAAATCAAAAATAACGATCGATTCTTATCTAATACTAGGGAATAAACTTATTGCATTCCATTTTTGATGTTTGGACTATTAATGGAAACCTCTACTGAAAATGTGGAAGAATCGACTTAAAATCAAAAAGACTAAATTCTTTTATGGCAAACAACTCAAGCTTGAGAATCGATGGCTATTTTTGATTTTAAGTCGATTCCTCTATGTCTTCAGCAATGGTTACAATAATAACCGAAATGTCAAAAATCCAATGTAGAATGGTTATTCCTCGACTATTAAATGAGAATTATTTTTGAATTAATGTCAATATGAACTACAAATTGCAAGTGATATCTGATTAATAATAAAGGAACAAACATATTAATATTTCAAATGAATTTGGATAAAGTTTAGCAACGATCCGTTGCAGTTTATTTATAGATATTACTATGGTTTTAGTTCTGACGAGATAAAATCAATAATACCTCCAAAAGCTTCATTTACGCGAAATCTTTCTAAGATACAACTCGCTTGAATTGGATACTAATTGAACAAACGCATTCGCCACTTCGTTTATCCCTATGACATCTAGAGACTGGAACTCTCTTCCTCCGACCGTCTTCCCAGCAACTTATAACCTACATTCTTTCAAGATCCGCATCCATAGATATCTTAAACTCCTACCCAATCCCTTAAATCTCTTCTTATTTTTACGATACAAGGGTCCAAGTCCAACGCGGACTACAGAGATTGTACATTTTTGGTGCAACTTCTTGTATCAATATCATTATAAAAAACCTCTAAAAAATGAATCCTACCCAAAATAATAATTATTTGGTTTAAATTTGAAAAAAATTTTAGATTTTGGGGAAAATGAATTCATTTAATGACAAGTTTTTGTATATTTCAAGTTTGTATCTTTTTATTTTACGAACTACAATGATCTCATAGACGGACAGTCAGACTTTCTACAAACACTAATAGTGTTCCTTTTTACTTGTGAACCCAACTGTAAAAATTATTATTTCTGTAATGATTATTTGGATCCCAGCAATCGGTTCAGAGTACCCTTCTTGGCGGTGCATATTTTACATATGAATTTTCTTGCTTGGCTGATCCTATAGTGGTTTAGGGGTGAACTCAGCTGGCTCTCATTATAGAGAAAATACCCAGCAGAGAACGAAAAATGTCAATTCTCCCTCGATGGGATTTACAGAAATGAAGATCCAATCGGAACGCTGGGCCGTTCATTAAATGAAAATTTGTTTTGCTAATATCTCGAGATACGATTAGTAAATTAATAAACAGAAATGAAAGCTTCAGTTAAGTCGAAAGGATTAGAAATCCATTAGCAGATATTTGTTTTGCAATTTCTAAATTTAAAAACATTAGAACCATTAAACTTCTCGGAAACATTAATTTATAACCCTGGGGCAAGTCGCTGGGAGACGCCCGTGCTAATTTCATCAAAATTACTCGGACTTATATGTCCATGTGATGGAATTAAATTCCATCATGGTTATGAAAAACTTTTTCTGTCCACGGACCAGTTGATTTTCATTCAACTGACCAGATTTATTTATGAAATTAAATTTCAAATGAAAGGAATGTATTTCGATTTCAATAATTTTCTTTATATATTCTAGCATTGAGAGAATGATGATATACAATTTTTAAATTTTCAAACTTTTAAAATCCTTAACTCTAAATACTCCAACAAATTTAGCTTCTTAAATATTCTTAATAAATCAATCAAAGAGTATGTCTTCTTTTTGAAGAAATTAAATATAGGAATGAATATATAGGACGAGCTCCGAGATCTATCTTGACAGCTTGCCCCCTCCCCCTCCTCTCTCTTTCCACGGTAAATTATTTCATTGGCCAGAATGGGTTTACCCCGTGTCATTGATGTTAAGGATTAACAAACTGTGTTTGAACTTATAGTGAAAAATACATATTTTGAAATTTATCATTTGAATAGTCATTTTTATTTTTCACATTTATATTCTATAGAACATAGTAATGTGAAGTATGGCGATCGCCTGTTAGGGTCCTAACTTATTGAGAGCTTGTATTTCAGAGTTGAAAAAGTTAATTTCATTTTGTAACTTCTAGGTGGAAGGAATCGATGCCCTAAATAATTGTAAACCGGTTGTGGTCCGTAAGGCCCTAATGGGGCCAAAAATTCATTGGTCAGTGCGTAAGTATGTATGTACCATCTCTGCGTTTCGCAACTATAAGTCTCACAGTCCACAGTCCACAGTCCACAGTCGCTTCAGTTCGAATACAAGGTTTTGGTATTTAAAGATCTTTTCCAGCTCTCTCTTTGCCAGGTCAATTTTTTTTTATTTTATATATAATTGTAAATGCTCTTTATTTTTACTTAACAGATTGCGGTCATTGCTGGTTCTAACTTTAATAGATTAGACACCATTGTCGTAGTTAGGAAGTTTTCCTAGAGGGGGGGCAGCCGGCCAGCTGATTAGCCACCACAAGGTTTCGATTTCAGTAATCCGATTAGAGATCAACTAACTTTTTTAGTAGATTTGACAAATTTTGGAAGTAACGAAATAATTGAATAAGAAATGCATAAGTGATGCCACGTAATAATGGAGTTTGAATTTTTCTAGGAGGGACAATTAGTTTTGTAAGGGGGCACTGCCCCCCTTGTCACCTCCCCTAACTACGCCCATATTAGTCACATAGCTAGTTGATTTAGCTGATAGTTAAATATCTGACAGTTAAACCATCATAAGTAAACTTTAATCACGACATTGTAATACATTTTTCGCAAACTAGATTAGTCTACATTTCTATTAAAAACATTTCATTAAAAGTGATGCAGATTAAAAGATCTTTGAACAGGATCCAAATGTGAATTCTGACTCAAAATGAATTTTTTCCCAAGATATGGTATGCTCTAAATGAAGAGATCCAATTCCAGAAAACAAGGCACTTGTTGATTAAAGGATTAGAGCAACAAAACCTCGTCCTAAATTTATACAAAATAATTAATTAAAGTTTCTGGTGGACTCACTCAGGGTCAATGAGGCCAAAGTACCTCTCGCAATCGAGTATTAAGTTTAAGACTATTCCGATTTCTCGGAAAACATTGTAAGTAAATGGTGTGTTTTTGACCTACTAAACATGTAAATCCTTTTAGCTTTTAAAATGGAATCCACGTACAGAGGGTAACTTCAGCCAATAGTTTTAGATTTCAATGTTTTCCACCCAGATAGCGACTGTGTCTATTTTATTTTTAACTGAGATGTACAACTCAAACTGCTAATCTGAAATCCAAATTGGATTTATTTTTTTGTTTTGGTTCTTAGTTCAATCAAAGTTATCACTCAGCCTAAGCTGGAAAGCTAGAAATAATGTCAAACAAATACTATTCTCGTATTGATTTATGTCGTTAACTTGAAGGAACCTCATCAAAAGAATGAGTTATAGAAGAAAGCGAATTAAATTTTACATATTATTTTGTACAGTCTAAAATGATCTAGTTAGAGCTATATATACAAGCTAATATCTAAAAACATATTACTTACTTCAAGCTTGGCAATTTGGCAATTATTTATTTGTTGCACCTTTGTTTCTAATATATACCTACCGATGTAAATAACCAGATACGAATTAAATTTTATTGAATATTTATCGATTAAATTAAAAAGATAAATCAATAAAATTTGTTTATTTATTACTTTATTTACTGGAATTACTAGTAAATAATCGATTTTGTGAATTCTAAATTTTACAGGGTAACATAAGACATCCATCTTTCTGCTTGTATCTTTCTTCTAACTCTCAATGCTATATCTTATTTTGAATCAATACTTGCACCGAAAACAAATCTCTCTGGCGATTTCAATTTCTTACACCCTAAGCCCAGCATTCAATCAATCTCTACTTTTAATTATCTCTAAGATATTTCTATTTTAAGGTGTTCGTGGAAATGACTGCTGACTGGTTGATGTTGATATTTTCGTGATAACATTTAATCCGTAACGTTGTTTGCATTCTCTAAGCCCTGTAATTATTGTGTAGGTGTTCACCTGACAAGGCATCAAATTTCTCACCCATCGGATATGAAAGGCGCAATAACAAATTGGATCCATGAAGCCCAGAGGCAATCCGTTTACTTTTCCATTCCATTGAAATGCTACCCACAATTTCATCTATGGATGTACTCGGAGGGGTCAAGTCCCCCTTTCAAAATCATACACTACATAAAAATGCAAATCCACACAAAGCTAACATATTTATATTATATAATGAGTGGCACCCAAAATCCCGAGTCCGGGATTTTGGGGTAAACCTAGATATAATATTTGCAGATATAAATAGACTTTACATTTCTAAGAACATCACAAGAGGTTGTAATCTATGAGATCCGAAAAGGAATTGATTATTTTTAATTATATGTCAGAAGGGTTTTGTTTTTATCACTTCACCAATCAAACTCGAGTGCTAAAATTAGCAATGAGGACCAATTGGCAACCCCTTCTTCAAAACTCAAAGGGCATTGGAATGACTTTTCCCAAATTGAATACCAGAGTTCATTTAGTGGGATACTTATGTCAGAGGGGTTCACCTAACAGGGTAGCCAATTGACCAGCATTTCTAATTTTTGCACTCGGGTTCGACTCGAGGAGGTAAAATAGCGTCCTGACATATTATTAAAAATAATTCATTCCATCTCGGATGAAAACCTCTTATGATTTTCTTAGACATTTAAAATATTTTTATTGCCATTTTTAACTTTTATATTCAATTTGGAAAAAGTCAGTCAATTGCCCTTCGAATTTTCAATAAACTCAAAACTACAAACATTCAACCAGACTTTTTTCAACTATATACTATATGGTATGGCTATGCGTTTAAATTTAGAATCACTTGACGACGAAATTTTACAAATAAGGATATAAATATTTAGTGTTATAATGTCTGAGGAGTTCACCTCACATGTGTCACTTGTTAAACGAAACTCTAAAACAACTAACAAATAATAATAATTCGGATGAAAATTTTCTGTCCGATCCAAAATTTTCTGGCCGATCCTATACCCATCTGCTTGGAACTAAAAGTCTAGCTAATAGGCTAGTGGCGCATCAATATTTATAAAATGTTATATAATCTAGATAGGTATATTTATTTGATTTGGAAACTGAGGTTTGTAAAACCATTCCACTTCGGATACAAATAGCTTTTTCGGATCTCGCACTCACTGCTTCGATTTCCCTGCATTAAATTATTGGCTAAATTTCCCCCTTTGGCCCGTTAAATAAATGATAGAGATTACAATATAGACAGTGGAATGTAAAAACCGAGCAGACGCGTTCTAGAGGGAAGGGCATGTGAAGCGAACTGCGGTGTTTTGGGGGACATTGGAGTTGGGGGCTCTGGGTAGAAAAAAAAACGGAGAACGTGGAATTGAATTGTTGCCGAAAAGAATGGGGTTGGAATGAGTGAGCGAGGGCATTAGATCGAATGAAAAGCTAGTTCTTACTTTATGACGATTTCTTGAATTAACCACGATGGATAAGATTAATATAGGTCAATCACTCATCATATTCTATGGATGATGTGGATGCGGCGCATTCCTAAAATCTCAGAATGTCAAGAGTATCTTCATACTGTGTGTGCCCATAATTATGAAAGTGGTCTAAGTCAAAAAATTAAAAAATTAGTTTTTTCATATTTTATGTTCCATCTATTTAAAAAGTACAGTAATAAGATGTCAGTTTTGAAAAATCGCATAAAATTGAACCGTTAAGTGGATTTCTAGTTGTCTCATTATACAGAATTCGAATCTTGTTTATTTTATAAAACTTTAAATATCTCGAAACTAACAATCAATGACTTAGACCACTTTCATAATTATGGGTACATTTATGAATCTCGCTTAGCTTTATTTTGATAAGCTTTAATTTAAAATATATAGAACTTTTTAACGTTAGATTATGAATAGAATTTTCCAGATTTCATATTTGAATCATTTTCGTTTTGTTATGGAAAATACTTTGATTTTATGAGGTTGAAAGTAAATTAGTTTACTTGTAGATACTCGACATCTGACTTTCATTTAATATCTATAAATTGAATAAAAAAATTAATTCTAAATGATGAACTAAAAGATGTTTTGGCAGAAGTATTTGATTGCGCCTGGCCGCTTTTTTTTAATTAATATTTTGCCTACCTTATTATAAAATTGTTTTACAGGCTTGTCTAGTGAGCAGAGGGTGGGGGAAGCATTACCAGACACAATCATGTTTAAACCTGGCTGTTTGCCATTAGAAGCATCAGCTCTGTCATTTAATAGCCACATCTCGATCCTGGAAACCCCTGGTATTTAGACAACTAAATTGGCATATCAGTTAGAAGTATGACTACCGGATCGGCGCATCTCTGCCTAGCATCTATTTGTACAACATAAAAAAACTGGATACTGAAAATTAAAAAAAAATATATATAATAATAATACATTATTATGAAAAACAAAAACAATTTTATAATTAGATAGACAAAATATTAATAAAAACAAAGAGGCTAAGCGCAAGACGTACATGCAGACCATAGATATCATTATTTTTTACATCCAAACTAATTATTTTATAGCAATCACAAAAATATTTATTGAAAGTATTCATCAGACAGAGCCTTTAAGATAGAAAGGTGGATTATTTTTATTTCGCCCTGGAATAGTCAAAGTAGACTGTTCGCTGTATCTTTAATATCAAATTAAAATAAACTGCAACGGATCGTTGCTAAACTTTATCCAAGTATTGAGGCTGAAGGGTAAATTTTACAATACGACCATTATCAACGCATATGCACCTACAGATGGAGCGGATGAAGATAGAAAAGAAGAATTCTATGAAGAATTAGATAGAGTATTTCAATTAGTCCCAACATATGACTTCAAAAATAATCATTGGTGATATGAATGCAAAGATAGGGAGAGAATCTAGATACCGACCAGTTATTGGTAAGGATAGTTTGCATGAAGTCACAAATGATAACGGAAGTAGGCTGATTAACTTCGCTACTGTAAGTAACCTTATTATTTCCAGTACATATTTCCCGCGAAAAGATATTTATGAACAGATGTGGTATTCTCCTGATGGGCAAACCAAAAATCAGATAGATCATATATTAATTGACGAGAGACATAAAAGTAACATAAAAAATGTCAGAAGTTATAGGGGAGAGGAAATCGATATTGACCATATATTAGTCGTTGCTAGAATAAGAAACACTATCAGAAAAACACCAAAATATCGGGATGCATAAAGTATTTGCATATGCGGATGATATTGCCATTGTAGGGACTAAATTTTTTTATGGCAAACAACTGAAGCTTGAGTTGTTTGCCATAAAAGAATTTAGTCTTTTTGATTTTAAGTCGATTCTATGTATTATGAATTGAATACGAGAAATTGATCTTAATGATACGAGCATTGATGTCATATTTATTTTCTTTGATTACTTCGCAATTTATAATAGCAAAGTATAATAGCAATTTATAATAGCAAAGTAGGAATACAAATAAATAAACAGTGATGAGCAAAGCAAGACCAAGACTGTGATAGCCTTGGTATCGGTCTGGTGTTGATGCCGTTTTCATCATTCCTCGTTGCTCGTAGCTCTGGCCTGACTTATATTTTGCTCTAAATCCTTTTTTGAGAGTTGAGAATCTGTCGAAGAAGATTAGAAAGAAAATCATTAAAGATAAAGTGAAGTCATGCTTTTTAGTTTAGTCTTGTGTATTTGGTCTTATTTTTGGTCTTGCCTTTGGCTTGGTGTTGGTCTTGCTTTTCTGACCACGATTTTTTCATAGAATTTTTGGCCATTCTTGTAAATAGCAAATTTTTAATACAATTTTTTAAATGGAAAATTATTATAGATTCTATTATTTGACGGAAAGTTGTATCTCATAAAATAAGCTATATATATATATTAAATAGGAAAACAAAAATATAACACGGCCACATAATATATGAGTCCATATTTCATCCAATGTTTATCAATGGAAAAACCTACTTATAAAACCAATAAGCAAGAGCCATCCAAAATGATTTAAAGCATATTACTTTAATCATAAATCCAAATTCAAATTGATAATGCAAACTATCTATAGCAATCACTTTACAAATTATATATGCTTTTTTAATTGTTCGATATTATCCATGATATCGAAAGAATAATCGAATGGAGGAATTAAATTACTACGCCACAATAAGCCTCGGTGGTCATATTTCTGTCGATTTGTGGGGGAGAATTCGACAACAGTGACTTTTGTCCGCCAATATTTCAATAGGTGATATTTGATATCACTTTTGTCATGGGTTTGGCCAGCACAAACCCCCTTCCTGTGTATGAGTGTGGGGGCAGGGGGTACCGCTTGATCCAGGAAGTGATTAGTGGGATTTTTATTGAGATATTGACAAAAGGCTTAATGCTTCCAGGTAGGATTACTTTTTAACCATATTTCATTTCACTTGTTGTACTTAACACTGTGGATTACAAAGTGGGAACGTTTGCACAGGGTTTCCCAAATTATTTTGGTCATGGAACACTCACAAATTTTTCCAAATATCTTGGATCCTTCTATATATATATTGAACAATACTAGCTTCACTAAATGAATGTGATATTAAATAGAAAAAATATTCTTTGGTACTTCAGACTTTATTCAAAGATACAAAACGTTTAAAAACAATCAAATTATACCTACTTATTAGTCAAGATCCTAAGGCTTCTTAGGCTAACTCTTTACAGGGTTCAAAACTCGGCAAGCTTTCCGGCAGAATCCTTTAATAATTAAAATTTTCTTAATCAATTTTAAATTGTATTTTGTATTCAACTATTTGAGAATTTTGAAATAATAATAATAATTGATTAAATAGTAATTCAAAACACTGTACGCTTTTTACGTTACCATACAGAGTTTAGTCAAGTATTGTAATCGTGCATGAATAAACTCTTTTTATTTTTAATTGAAAAGTTTTTATTTTGCCGAGAGTAACAGAGTCGTTGATTCATAAAGAGAAACAAAGAGGTTGTCCTCTGCTTTATGCAAATAAACATACACACATATATATCAAATATATGTACATATATTATTTATTTGTTTGAGACTATAGTTTCGAAGGCTTGGCCTTCATCATCAGACTTTTTTAATTATAAATATTATTATTCATGGAGTTAGAATCGCGTGGATATTGAACTTTTATTTTGCTCTTTACTTATCCGAAAGCCAGTTAGAATTAAAAAATAATTTTTATTTTTCTTGATTAGTTTTTGATAATTTTTTATTTATTTATATAACTATATATAACCAAACTTCTTGAGGATACAAATTCTCATTTAAATAGGTGTTGGTTTTATTCTTTTTTGACAAAAAAACACATCTATGAGAGTCTTTAACCTTGAAGGTTTATACACAAATAATTGTTGAACAAAAGAATAATGTTACATACTCTAATAATTTCGATGTGAGGAATTTTTTCCCATCTTTAGATTGTTCCAAGGCTGATGATGACATATTTGAAAATGTCGAAACGTTCCTGGTAACAATAAAATAAAATAAAGAAAAAATAAATGATAAAAATGTGTTTTTTTGTCAAAAAAGAATAAAACCAACACCTATTTAAATGAGAATTTGTATCCTTAAGAAGTTTGGTTCATATAGTTATATAAATTTTTATTTAGTTTAGTTTTTTCCAAATAAGTGCCTAGGTATCTAAAAAATGCTCAAATTATTTTGATAAAAAAATTCAGCGAAATCATGGCTTTATGGTCTACAAGAAAGTATTTTCGAGTGAACATCTAAAAAATTTTATTTTATGAGATATTAATTATTTTGTCAAAATATCTGTTTGTACCGTTACGAAATTTTGTTTATGTTACAGCTCAAAAACTAGTCTGAAAATCACAACGAGAATTTCTTCATTGGGATTAAGATTTTGATTGAAATCGAACCCAAAATTAAGAGGGTTAAAAGGTTTTTGAACGATTATATATTATAAAATTTTCAAACTAAAAGATCAATAAAAATGGAATTTTCATAAAAAGGTCCTATAAAACAAGAGAGTAATTATTTCTTACCGGGACAAAAAAATAAAATTATCAATATAAGTCCTAGACCCTTTGATCGATATGTTCGAATTTCGCATATGTACCCTATAAGACCTTAAAACACTTTAGGTGAACGTGATAGTTACCCATTATAAAAATTATAAAATTTTAAAACAAAAATACTAGAAAGCTTGAAGAGTCTAATATTCGAAAGGAGTTATGATTAATTGATAATGGGGCCAAAATCAAGAGGGGGTCAGAACAAGTATAATTATAAATTTCCTAAATTAAATATCGTTGTTTTTATATAATCACCATTTAATTACAATTCTAAAATAAAATTTTTAATCGAAGATTCGTGGGGATGTGGACAAAATGATGTTTTTTTTTTCAAAAGAGAAAATAGTTCAATGTTGAACTTTTCGTCGATTTAATTATAGCAATCCTAGCGACTTGAATTTATTTTATTTGTTTCAAACACAAAAATCTGAGTTTCTGAGAAAATTAATTTAATTTTAGTTAAGTATGGAGATTTTTAGGCTAGGTAAGAAAAATTTATTTTCTTTTTTTTTGGTGCATTGAGAAATAAGAGCGTGATTTTTATAAAGGCTTTTTAATATCTTCCTTTCTTTCGTTCTCACTAGCATGAGATTACATATATATATATATACATATATCCACTTATGTGTTGATGAGAGACCATTGTCTCCAATGGCCATCAAGTCAAATATGACCAGACACACGACAAGAAGGTCGGGTCAGTTTTCTCTCGCCGGAATATCCCGACATTTGAATTTTGCCCTCTTTGGAGATTGGTTAGATGGATTTTTTTACTTTGCCTGTCGTAGTCGATTTTATTCCTCAAAAGTTAAAGGAACCAGTCCCTTGGGGGGGGGGGGGGGGTTGTTTTGACGACCAGCCGAATCCTTGGTCCGCCGGACCAGAAGTTGAATCAAACCTGAAATCAGATGTCACATTTGATTTCCTCTGCCGGTAATTCATCTTTAATGTTTCCTACTTGAGTAGATTTATATTTTACTCGGTTTACTTGTAAGTTCTCTACGTGTGTATTATCTGATTTCATAAAAGTAAAGAAAATTAAAGGGGATGTGTCCCTCCTCCTCCTTAAATTCCAAAAAATAATAAATAATTGAATGATGTTTGTAAATGAACTTAACCACTGCTGTTTGTTTGTTGTTGGTCGAGGGGTGAACCGCGATTGGAATTAGGTGTACATCGTCTTTGGAATTATGTGGAATTATTTTGGAATTCAATAGATAATGCCCCTTCATCTATTGTCTTCTACTTCGAAAAAGAAAGTGGAAGTGGAAGTAGGTGTACACGATATTAGGTCGCGTTTCACCCCTCGTTGTAGATTAAACATGGATGTTGTGATAGTGGTTCCTGATGATTTTTGACGTAGAATACATCTTTGTCCGCGGGTAGATATGAGGTGTGAATCTGGAAAATCGATAGTTCCTTCACATAAATCTTGAGAGCTAGTGTAATATTTTGACTTTTTTTTTAATTTAGCGCAATTTTTTAAGTGTCATTATCATAACTATATATAATGAGCAAAACAAATTGTTTTTATCTTAAGATTAAAGAAAGAAATATGTCATTAAGTATTTTTCCAAAATATTGGAGAGTAACATTAAGTTTTAATTATTATATGGTTCTATGATGTATTAGGATTACAATGAATGTCTACAACTACATAGTCAACGTATCGGGTATAAGAATAGGGTGGATGAGATCGTGAAAATAAAGTGCTACTAAATCATATTTGACTTAATGTACTTGCACTGCAATCGAGCTAACTGAGAATGCGTAGTGTAATTTTTTTAAATAAATTGTTAATTGATAAGTTAGTCCGAGTGCCCTGGAAGTATTGTATGTCATCGAATACACTATAAGAAATATAGATATAGTTAATATTTGAAAATTTTAACACAAATATCTGATGAAGATTTTACAAGATTATTATTTTATGTGTCTGTAATGTATATGATTACAAATTTCAGAGTACTTTTTATGATGTAAATCAGGGCTGTCCAACCCGTGGCCCTCAGGTCGTATGCGGCCCAGCACTGCAATAAGTGTGGCTCGAGGGGTGAATCGCGACCTAATATCGTGTACACCTACTTCCACATCCACTTTCATTTCCAAGTAGAAGACAATAGATGAAGGGGCATTATCTAATGAATTCCACATAATTCCAAAGACGTGTAGACCTAATTCCGATCGCGGTTCACCTTCTGTGTGGCTCAACATAAAATCATAAGCTTCTTTAAAACATTGAGATTTATATGTAGAGTTATATTTATGCCTTTTTTCGAAATATGAAAGTACATTTACATTACATTCATAAGTACAATACGTGAAGCTTTTTTCAAGAATAAAATTCACTCTAAGCAAAGTTATAAGCTCAATTATATAAGAGTTTCGAATATTTAAAAATTCTTCTTCTTCTCATATTTTTATTTTCTAAAATATTTATTATTTCAGTAATTTATATGCAACGACACTAACCAGGTCTATTAGTTATCATTCTAGTACAAGGAGACGCAAGGAAATAGGGTTTTCTAGAACAATCACAATTAATTGATAATTTCTCTCCTGAATTAAAAACTTGTCAGGACTTGTCTTTTAGATTTTTGCACGTTCTTACATGTCAATAGATATTGAATAGTCAGGAATTATTATATCCGTGACCCTTTTAAAAAAATAAATTATCATTCCTCATATCCTTCTTTAATCCCATTCGATTAAAACCTGGGCTGTCCAACCCGTGGCCCAATATAAAATTATTAAATTCCTTACAACATAGAGATTTATATGTAGATACTGGAAAAACACAACAATTTGGCCTGATATTTTTTTTTCTCTAAAATAAGAAATCCGAAAATCTACTGTTAAGTTTTCGAAAAATTATATTGCTTATTTTAAATTTTGAATCTGGAACTAGATTTCAAGATTTCCGAAAAAATAATCATCATTTTGGTCTATTTTCGACTTCATTTTCATTAGAAATAAATTTTCTACTTGCAAACTTTCTGATTGAATGTACTAGAACAACAATTAGATATTGATCTGAAAGAAAAATTGAATATTGTCTCTTTATTAGAATTTTATATTAATTATCTAGCCAGAAAAAAATATAAACAAATAATAATACATGATATCACATTTTGTAAGTATGTAGATATGTATTTACATATATCAGAAGCTATTTTCAAGTATACAATTTAAGAAAAGTAAAATTAGTATTCACTATGGGCTAAAAAATAATAAAGTTCTTATTTCTACATTATTAACTATCATTTTTGAATAACAAATATCAATAGAATTATAATATTGTATCCTTGGTCCGAGACAATTTTTTTTCTTCAAGTGTGCCCGTGTAATGCCAAAAGGTTGGACACCCCTCATGTAAATAATTTCCTTAATGCTAATGATAGCTATATACAATGAAACCTTAATATAACGAACCTCATTATAACGATTTCCTCGAATTAACAAATTCTTCGACATCTCCTAAAACTGCCCGTAAGAGTTAATGTAAAATATACCTTTACATTAGGAATACCTTTTGTGAAAAACCTCTTTATAATGAATTGTCAATTATTGCAGAACATAAATAGAAAGTATAATTTACCTCTGTATAATGATTTTTGTCAACCTATAACCTTTACATAACGTATCCTACCAATCCATCTAACAAGAATTCAGTGTCGCGACAGGTTCAGAGACACGTTAAATTTTTGCTTACCTTGTTAAAACGAACCTAATCTCTATATAACAAAACCTCATTGTAACAAATTACTTGTAATAACGAATATTTTCTAATCCCCTTCAGCTTTGTTATATCGTGGTTTCATTTATATATTTTATACATATAAATTGATTTTAAATAAGATAATGGTGAAAATATTCTCTCCCAATGTTTTTTTTTTGTTTTATTTTTACTTTATTTTATTATTATTATTCTTTTTCTCTTTATCGTACGCGGCCTACGAAGAACAGCAAGACAAACAAGAATGTTCAATTTATTAGAACAAATATTTTTAATAAATTTGAAATCATTATTAAAAACCATCCAAGAGCTTATAAAACGATTGGATTTTTTCTGATTCTTTTATTTTCATCCAGAAATATGTCTGTATGTCTATATTTTTTTTTCTGACTATCTTGAGTCCAATATCTTAAGAACAAAAATTGGTTGAAAGCTTATTTTCATACTTTTGTGCATTTTATTTTATTCCATTGAAATTTTACTTATTAGCTTTCTTTTATGCAAAGAATTGATCTCTCATATTTTAACTAAATAAATTTTTTTTTTTTTTTTAATATCTGGGAAAAGCGAAGGCGTACTTAGTCTTGAAAATATTTTCATTTTTTCCTACAATTTTTAAAATTTCTGAGCAAATTCATTTTTTTCAGGGACCGAAACTCACCCAGAGTTCCAAGTGATATTTCTGATTCCTTAAGTAAAATTTGGTGCTCTTGAAACCAGAGCTATCTCTGCATTGTATTATTTGCCTAAATCTCCTAAAATAACAATGCCTCATTCATTATTTATGTTCCTATTATCAAATCATAAATGAAAAATGGTTTTTACGTCGAGTGTTTTTCAAAGGTGAGATACTTTTGTTTATGGTACTTCTTCACCTATTACTGTCAGTTTGTTTTGCCTTTCCACAGTTATACTTTGAACCCCAGCAGTTGGTTTTTCATTAAAACATTTAATGGACATGATGTTTTTTTAAGAAATGTAAATACGAATTTTTTCATTTGCAATTATTTTTCTTTGATCTTGAAAAAAAAATTTAAAGTGTTTTTAAGTAATGTTAATTATTTTCAATGAATTCAAATCGTTTTGTTTTAGTAGGTATAACCATACCTACTCATTAATAAACATTATATTATAAAGTATACAAATTTTTTAACATATTGGATAGTTTGACGTATTATTATTCACTAAATTATAGAATAAAAGCCAACGACTACGTTTCGATCACGCCATCTGTGATCAAAATGTTTATTTATTTATTTAATGAATTCGAAATCATGGCCCCATGCTGTGTGTAACTAGGAGTACCTAAGAGTATCTGCATACAAAGCATGAGGCCCAGGTTCATGCCTTCAAGCCCAACTCGATGCAAAAATTTGACTGGCTAGAATCTTACCCCTACAGCCATACACCTATTTACACACACAGATAATCACATAAAAAATACACAAAGGATCTTACCAAATGGGCTTTATTCCCCAGGTCATGAAAAAAATGCAAGAAGGGTGCACCGAGAAGATTCAGAATCTGAAGACAACAAAAAAAAATCGATTGAATTCGGTATATCGGCTTTTCTGACGAAGTGAGCATTAATTTTAAAGTGTGAAATTTTTTCTTTAAAAAAAACAAACAAACTTTAAATCACATCTAAGACATGTTAAATGAAAATGTTGTTCGGCCTCACTTAGGTCAATGGTTCCCAGTGGTATAGCCACTGGGGGGTTTTGGTGGTCAGAACCCCCCACCACATGGGCAGGGCTCATGGGATGAGTAACTGCAACGACAAACCGTTTCTTATGGAAAAAACTAACTGTAATTAAATATATTTCATATTATGTTTAATCAAGAATTATGTTCTTTTTTTAATTTCTTGAAGTACCTATTTGTTTTAACAAAAAAATTCCCACTAAATATTTTGCTTTGTGGATTGACCCCCCCCCCCCCATTAAAATTTTCTGGCTACGCCACTGGTGGTTCCTAACCTTTTAAATTTCATAAACCCTTTGACCAAGCAAGCCATGTGTTTACTCCCTTGTTAAAAAAATAAATGAAAAAATGAAACAAAAAAGTTATTAAGATTATTGATTTAAAATT
Organism: Forficula auricularia; assembly: GCA_024734495.1. Lineage (NCBI taxonomy): Eukaryota > Metazoa > Arthropoda > Insecta > Dermaptera > Forficulidae > Forficula > Forficula auricularia. The sequence goes on from JALMQS010000212.1 coordinate 90,058, forward strand.
ATTGGATAAAAATACTTGGTAGGTTAAAATGTTTCACCAAGTACCAACACCAAATTCCTTAAAAACTATAGATTATTGATTCTCTACCTTTTGTTGTTCTACTAAAAATTCTCAATGTTCTTTTCAATTTCAATTTGTAGACATTTGATAGTATGATTAATATTTTGCTTTCTTTAGTGTTTGTGTTTTAGTTTGAGAAATGTCTGAAACTGAAAAATGTTCATTCTTTCATGTATGTTAATTCGGATTTATATACCCACGACAGTGGAAAAACGAAAGGTCGTAGAAAGTTCATTCAGGTCCGATATTAATATTTAATGTCGATCTGTATAGATTTCCATAATCCACGATAATTCAAAAACGTAGTCATAAAACACATTTTTTGTTGTCGGTCCGGATTCCCCATTCTTATCACTAGTCAAGAATGCAGAATCGTTCAGTTCGTTCTAGTGCCAAAAAATGTGCATTTTATTTGATCACACACACACACACACCATACCATATGACCCAGTTTCTCTCTGGTCACGGTGGATATCGAAGATACTTACACAGATTTGGTCACGACAGTTCGCCCCTCTGTCCGGAATGTCCAGCAAGTGGAGAAGACACCGAACACGCAGTTTTTTACTGTCCCCGTTTTCTGGAAGGTAGGAGGGAGGATATTGACGCCGGAAACATCATACAATTTATGCTGGAATCGGAAGAAAATTGGGAAGAAAGCGAGCGGCGAATAATATATATCCAGCTGGAACTTCGCAAGCATGAAAAGGCGAGACGAGAAACGGACGTAGCACAATCAGGAGAATAGCATAATTGCTAACCAGCCTCTACGAAGTAGTACCTAACGGCAGTTCCGTAGAGAGAGAATGCTATATGTGTGTAGGGTGTGTTTTAGTACGTAGGCATAGGTTGCGAGTTTATACAACCTTTGAATCGTGCATGCCAGCGTCGGTGCAACGCGGTATCTTTCGAAGATTTCACATCCTTGTATAAAACAAAACACACACACACACACACACACACACACACACACACACACAAACACAAACACACACACACACACACACACACACACACACACACACACACACACACACACACACACGAGAGACAGAGAGAGAGAGAGAGAGAGAGATAAATAGAGTGAGATTTTCAATTTTTTGGATTTAAGGTACTCTGAAAAATTGGAAAAAAAATCGAATTCGAATTTTTTTACAAAAATAAAAAATTAAATCATTTTGATTAAGAAAGTGTATTAATCAAATTAAACAAGACCAGCAGGCTTTCGCTTGCAAGCCTACCGAGGAAATTTTATTAAAAAAAAATTATTAATTTTACTAAAAACAAGTTTCGTATGAATTGATTTTCTAAAATGAACACTTATTCTTATTTATTTGATTAAAAAATCGACCTAATAAAAGTAAATTTATTGTAAATATGTAATAATTTAATGAAAAAATATATTTTCGATAAATTTTTTCTTTTCCTAAAAGCAAATGAAAAGAATCTACCGAAATTTCGAAAAAATAACTCCTTATTTCATTGAAAATATTTTAAAAACAATTAAAGATGAAAAATATTAAAAAATAATAAATTCTCTGAAATTCAATTGGGGTAGAATGTCTCACTCAGGTATAGAAAGAAAAGGGTGAGAAATATAAGTTTGGGGGCTTTTATAACAATCCCGGATACATGTCGGAAACAAGTCCATATCCATTGGAGATATTGAAACAAGCTTAGACCCGAAATAAAGAATTTTCTATTAATCAAGTATAGTAAGAATTTTATCAATAGCGTTTACTTCTCCCTAACACAAGCTAACTATTTTAATACTATTAATAAAATTGCATGCAAAGTCTCTTATATAGAGTTGAAATATGTTAAAAAAAATTGCAAAATAAAAACATATGAAAAAGAATTATAGATACTCCCAATCTTTTAAGTAGCATCACACCGCCGGACACGTGAATATTCCGGGTTCGAACTCCGGTCGATCTATTTGACTATAATGAAAAATCTTTTCTTTATTCTCTAATTTAATTATTATTAATTTTTAATATAAAAAAAAACTCTGTTATGTGGTTTTTGATTCATAATTAAATTAAAATTTAAAATATGAAAGCTTCTCGTCAGTCAACGAATAAAGTATTTTAAGAGAAATTAGGGTTTTTTTTTACCTACACAGTGGACACAGTGTCCTTTGTGAACTCCTGAAGAAGGGATTACACCCCGAAATATATATTGAGTCGTGCTAAACAAGCATCCGATCTTTTATTTATGTGAAACCTACCTAGTATTTTATATTAAAAAAAAAAATTGAAAAATTTACAAAAAAAACATTTTTCAAAAAAATTTTCTCTACTTTAAATTAGGGGTTGGAGAGTTGGGTTGGCTCAGACAGCTAACGCACTGGCCTCGCTTCGGCATCGATCGAATATCACGATGTTGGAGTGGGAGCCCGGGGTTCGATCCTGGCTGACAAATAAAAATTTCTACCGGCTAAAAACTCGGCTCCCTCACTAACCCTACTAACACTTTACTTCATGTGCTGTCTAAATGGGCTTTGTTCCCGATGACATTAAATAAAAAAAAAAAAAATAAATAGGTAGTTCTAAAATGGTGTATAATATAAACATAAACTCATTTGAATGAAGTTTTTTCTTTATTAGAATAAATGTCATTTATAAATCCTTAGTTGTATTTAAATTAATAATCTTTGCGATCGTTAACGGTGAAGTATAATAAGCCTTATCAATTGCTTGGAATAATTCAAACAGGACATTGTGATCCCTTAGTCTACTACATTAATAACACAGGTCTGCGAAAAAAAATTTTGTCAGCTGCATGAGATATTTTTACTGAATTATATGTTTTGAAGTGCGCTGATTTCAAAAGTGATGGCCATTTTTTTCTATCACATAAGGATTTTTTGCAATTTCAAACACAAAAAATTGGTTAAAGCACTCCTTTATTCAAAATTTTCAAACAATAAATATTTTTTTTAAAGCAAACGAAACATTATTTTGATACATATACTTATTCATGTTCTTTATGAAACCTCTTCTTCTTTTTCTTGATACTTTGACGAGTCCTTTTCCGATTTCCATCTTCAGTTTCTCGCTTAAGCAGCCAACAGTAGTCAGCAAGCATAGTGACATCCTATCGCCCTTGGTACCTTCTCTCGATATCACCGACATCCTGGTGAAATCGCTCCCCCTGCTCTTCACTGTAAGCTCCCAGGTTTTCAGGAAAATAGTCTATGTTAGAGTGTAAAAAATGGACCTTCAAGTTCATCTTGCAGCCTTGAGCTTCGCTGCTAGCATCCGTTGCACAATGGTTTTATAGTTAGGATCCTTAGTATTTCCCAAAAACTTTCGCACTACGTCCTTGAACGATACCCAAGCTTCTTTTCCTTCTCATTCATAGTTTCCACAAATGAAGGGTCCGTTAAAAGTTTTCTTATGTCGGGGCCGGTGAAAACTCCCTCTTTCAACTTTGCTTCTGACAGCTTCGGGAATTTTGTACATATATATTTGAAACAGTCTCCATCCTTTTGCAACGATTTTACAAATTGTTTCATCAACCCCAATTTGATATGGAGAGGGGGCAACAAAACCTTTTGTGGTGGTACCAAGGTAGTGTTTATAACATTTTTCTCTCCAGGTTTTAAAGTTTCTCGGGATGGCTAATCACTTTTTTCCAGTGCTGTTCTCTGGCTCTGCTATCCCACAAGCATAAGAAGCATGGGTTTTTGGTATAGCCTGCCTGCTGACCCAAAAGCATTGTCAGTATTTTGAAGTCCCCACAAATCATCCATTGATGGTCTTGATACTTGATTTTTCCAGGATAATGGCCAAATCGTTATAATCTTCTTTCATATGCACAGAATGTCCAATCGGAATCGAGGCAAATTTATTTCCATTGTGCAATAATACTGCTTTAAGGCTAGTCTTAAATGAGTCAATGAATATAGGCGCCATTATTACCAATGAACATAGATACTGCAATATACATAAAATATTATGTGATATAATAATTTGAATATTTTTTCTGTTTTTGGGAGGTCAAAATCTGTAAGAAAATGTAAAAAAATCCTATGCAGTTTTTTGGTCGCAGACCTGTGTAATCTGATGATTTTTTAGCAATACGGGCATAAAAGCCATATTCACTGATTGTCTTCAATGAACATCATTTCATTAAACAAGCGAATGTCTGCTTCAGTAATTCGCAATAATTTGCTTAGGTCATTTTTCAACACACTAATTGGAATGTTTTGATCCAGGAAACAAATTACTATCAATATTTTTTTTATGATACTCATAGAATATATCATGTATTTTAATAAAAATCTGAAATCCAAGTTAATAAGTAGAATAAAATATTTTTACAAACTAACAAATCAGATTATTCTTGCATTTCTAAACTTAAAAAATGTTATTTTTACTTAACGATACTAGTACTGCCCGTACTAGCTTTTGAAGGGTTCTGTAACTTGGTGTTAAATTCGCGGCTCATTTTTTTTTTTACTTCATTTTTTTAATATTAATAAATAATTAAATATTTTTTACTAACATATTACACCAGCAAAAATTTTCTAAGATATATTTACACCCTAATATCCAGAGGAATAAAGAAATTACTTATTTTATAGAAAAATTATAATTGTATTTAATAGAAAAAATCTTATAAAATGTTTCGTTTTTTCCAGTACTACTGAAGATAGTCTACCAGTGATGACGGAAACTGTCTAGTAAATCTATGAAATAAATAGTGTTAATTAACTGAAATTACTCTATTTGTTTAATTTGTGTGAATAAATAAATCCTAAAATTTTAAATTATAATTTTTAATCACCATTTTAAAATTTTCTTGTGAATGTATTATTTAAATTATTTAATATTGATTAAAAATGTAAAATGATGTGATGAAATTACAATTAGATTAGATATTTATTATTTGCTAAAATAGAAAAATCACCGGAAATGAAATTTAGGTTTGCGAGATATTTTCAATCGAAATACTTTTTCTTTATTGAAGAATAAATAAATGTTATTTTGCTATTTTAATTATTAATTATTTGATTGACTTGATTCTAGAATTATTGAAGAGTATCCGGAATAGATTAGGAATTAAAAATAAAATACATTTAAATGAAAATTAACAAGCCTATTAAACTTTTGAAAACATCTATTAATTCGGCTTAATAGAAATTTAATGATTATTAAAAGAAACTTTTTTCAAGTCCGGCTCCATATTTAACCGGCTATAATCTGATAAATACACCAATTCACACATTTCCACACACACACAAAAACACATTAATAACTGTGACGACTGGCTAAAATTGGCATTTAGTTCCCGAGGAAATAAATAAAAAAAGTTTTGTTTTATTTGAAATTATTTTATTTTTCATTCTTAGCCCTTTAATATTTTGACAAAATATTAAAATACTTCTAAATTAAAACCAAGTTTAAATATATACTTATATTATTTATTTTTTGATCCTTTTAGTGTTGCGACAATGTCTGTATGTCAAAGCTTTGTAGGTCATAAACAAATAATGTACAAAATTTAAATTTACAAGTTATGTGTATTCAAAAATTGTATTAAAATTTTGATCGAATGATTATTTTGGGGAGGGTCGAATTTTTCGTGGGATATAAAAAAAAATAATATTTTTTTATCGTTCGTTTTGAGGTATTCCTTTCAAGATCTCTTTAAGTAGTTTAGGGTTAATTTTGTATTAATTTATTTCACTTTAAAATGTTGATATGGGAGAGCCCCTAAAGCTGCTATTTTTATCATGATTTTTGTACCTGTTGAAGTGTTTAGAAATGGCTTAACTTAAAATTACGGAAAAATTCACAATTTCACTCATTCCCTCCTTATTGACGGCAAACAAAAACGAATTTGATATCTCAAGTATTTTGGGCGTTATAAGTACAAAGACCTCGGTATTCATACTTGAAGGGCTTATTTTCTTTTTTCACATTACTATTGAAAGTTTAAAATATTTTTGAATATAATTTTCTTTCAAATTAATTTATTAATAAAATCAAATGAAGGTTAGAAGCACAATTTTGAAATTTGGAGGGAGTGTACAGTCTTGAAACAATTTTCACTTTTTCCGTTCTATTTCTGACTCTCTGCATTGCCTCTCGTTTCGGAAATAAATAAATAAGGAAAACGAAAATAACTTAAATTCATCTGTATATTTAAATGAAACGGATGGGATTGGCGATAGCAATTACATGGGTCTTTCGAAATAAATAAAATTCCAGATGAGCTGTTTGGCTTGGAGTTAAAATAAATCCTTCCTAAACATCGGGCCTCATGAATAGTCCAAAAGGCATATGTATTGAGTCCTCCGCGTCCCTGGAATTAATTCGTAGCCCTCCCTTGATCTCCACCTAACTATTCGGTTCCTTGACAGTACTTTCAAGTACTTTTTTTTATCTTTATTTATTTACACTATGTTGGAGGAATTTTCATTTAATTCTAGATAGCACGGATTCCCTAAGACAATGGGAATTTTTATATTCTGATTCTATCTTTAATAGCTGTTCTGCCTTGAGTATATTTAGGGAATCTATACTACTGTACTTAGGTCATCATTTTGTTTGATACGTTCAAAATTAAAACGGAATTATATTAGTGTCGTTACAATGTCTCTTTATTCATCCGTTTATCAGAGTATTGTAACTCGTAAACTAAATAAGTACATTGAAGGAGACTGACATTATAATAATAATATCAAACTGACATTATAATAATAATATCAAAAAAGAAATAGATTTTTTATACTACTTTATTAATTTTTAAATCAAAATCCTACATATGTACTTAGACTCAACCAGCCTTTCTACCCTAAAGTACCAATCAAGCGTCACGCTGAGAACAATCCAATCTATAACGCTCTTTCCTTAAGAATTAGTGTAATAGATTTGGCTTCTCATCCTAATAGAGTGACTAAAGCAATTAAAGAAAATACGCTATCTTATGATTAAAGTTCAAAGTTCATTTGTTTGTTATTTACACAATGTGTCTTCACTTACCATATTACCTATTGTATCTCTGTCTTTCTACATTATGTGTATATGCAAAGCCCTCGAAACTATAGTCTCGTTATAAATAAATAAAATTTATAATTTCAGTAGAAGACACACTCTTTTATTGTCTCCTTCAAGTATAATATTATGTTTAAATGTAACCAATTTGTTAAGGCCTTTTGCCGTCGAAAATAAAATAAAATAAAATAAAAAAAATAAATAAATAAAAATGTATCTATAATTAATTAAATCAAAATGTATGTATAAAATAATAAATTTTATTTTTTTATTGTAAGATATTTAATAATTATATGACAATCAATATTCTTGATACATATATATAAAATATATAATATAATATTCAATTTTTTTTTAAATTGTAACAGTGATTTTATCATATTTGAAATTTATGTAAAATGTTTATATTTCATTAATTGAAACTGTTTTTATCATATTTGAATTTTATGTTAAATGTAAATAAATCAAATTTTTATTAAAATGTTTCGATTTTTTATTTCTTTAAATGCAGCCAAAAATTATAAATTACTTACTACTACAATGGACACGAATAATGAAATATTATAAATTACTTACATTGTAGGATTATATAAATAATTAAATAATTTAACAATCTTATTATTATTATTTTTTAATTAAAAAGTTCATTTAAACCAATGTCATACTAAATAAAGTCCTCATTTAACTTACACATGTAACATATTGAAAGTTTCTTTTTGCCGAGAGTAACAGAATTTTTATAAATTGAAGGAGACAATAAAAGATTATGTCTTCTGCTGGAAAAATAAATAAATTAATAAAATTAAAAATTTATTTTTCCACCAGAAGTCAGTCTTTTTATTGTCTCCTTCAATATGTTTCATAAATAGTGAAATTGCTGCTAACTTATACATGGAAATCTCAGAACTGTCCCGGTTAGGTCCTGGGAAAATATGGATACCTAGGTATAAGATATCTCTATAAAAATATTTTTAAAGTTCAATTTCATATTCAACAAATCTTCTTCCTCTTTTTTGACAACCAAAATCTAGTCAGATTTTGGTCACTAGTTACAAGAAATAATTAACCCCAATTGTATTGATCTTCTAATAATAGAAGAAAGACATCCGGCCTCGAGCTAAAAGCAATTACTAATAAATTTCTCGATGGATTGGAGGAAACGCTGCTCTCCTCGTATTATCTATTTCTTAGAATTAGCTCACCAAAAAGATGAACAAACAGATATGTTTTTTTATTTTTACAATTACATATTCGACGTGTCACAGAAAGAAAAGCATATTCGACTGGTCACAGGAAGAATAAACTGCAACGGATCGTTGCTAAACTTTATCCAAATTCATTTGAAATATTAATATGTTTATTCCTTTATTATTAATCAGATTTCACTTGCTATTTTGCAGTCCATGTTGACTTAAATTCAAAAATAGCGATTGATTCTCATCTATTACTTGAGAAATAACAATTCTACATTAGATTGTTGACGCTTTGATTATTATTGGTAGCCATTGCTGAAGACATGGAGGAATCGGCTTAAAATCAAAAATAACGATCGATTCTTATCTAATACTAGAGGAATAACCTTATTGCATTCCATTGTTGATGTTTTGACTATTAATGGCAACCTCTACTGAAAACGTGGAAGAATCGACTTAAAATCAAAAAGACTAAATTCTTTTTGGTAAACAACTCAAGCTTGATTTTGATTGTTTTGATTTTAAGCCGATTTCTCCATGTCTTCAGCAATGGTTACCAATAATAATCAAAGCGTCAACAATCTAATGTAGAATTGTTATTCCTCAAGTAATAGATGAGAATCAATCGCTATTTTTGAATTTAAGTCAACATGGACTGCAAATAGCAAGTGATATGATGGTTACTTATAAAATTTCCTCCCAAATTTTTAGCATTTCACAGCGAGAAGCCTAACCATTCTTACTTAAGTTAGGTTGAATGAGCTATATTAAAACGATCAAATGAATAAATTTTAAGGAATTTAAAATAAAAAATTAAAAAAAGTACTATATTACCCTAGAGTAAAGTACTTTAAAATATAATTTTACTAAAAACTTTATTTAATCTTTTTTGTGGTCCCCAAGGTACTTAATTAGGATATTAAATTTCATCAAAATTGGTTAAGTCATTTTCAAGATATTTAGAAAAAACTAAAAAAGTACTGAAATAAAGTACTAATGTTTGTGGACCGATATGTACCAAAAACTAATCAGCGCTTCATTTTGTTAAAATACTGGTAGGTTTTTCAATTTCAATTCAATCGGTGCAACGGTGTTGAAAAATTCGTGGACGAAAAAAACGATAACACATAAATCCATCCATCCATCTCCACGCACTTCCAAAAAAATGGCACTTTTTGGCCTCTCGACGAGATCTCAGGTAATTTTTGGCAAAACCGTCACGTGCTAAAATTCAATCTAATTGAATACTTCAATTTGTGACCTTAATTGAGTCCATGAGTTCCGTAGTCTTTACCTGAGGACCCTTTGAAGTCGCGCTTGCCGCGCGACCGATTACAATACTTTCCCCATGCTTCGCATTGGATAAAGTAAAAAAACATTTGGTGTGGTCACCATACAACTTTCACATTTTCATTTATTTGAAGTCAACGCGGCACTCCTAATTTACACCCCCTTCTTTTAATTGAATCGGATTAAAATTTATACACTACTAATAAGGTCAACGATTCAGGCGGAGATAGGCAACCCACTCTGATGAGAGCTCTCAATCGAAAAGACACTTCACAACTTATTGTTAACACCATAAGCCAGTAGTCGTTTCCCAACAACATTTCAAAGTGGGCGCGTAATTTTTAATGAAAGTATAAATTTGGATAATATTGAATACCACCAGTGCAGGATTTACGTATAAGCTACACAACCTATAGCTTAGGCCACCCCAAAAAAATTGTCCGAGTGAGTAATTGTCATATATACTTAAATATACTGCAGCATTATTTGTCCCAATACCGCACGTCCGTTTAATACATAAATAGAGACTAGGAACTAGGATGTTGATATTTGATTCTTTATCAAATTAAGTATTAATAGAATATGCTCTTATTTCGTATTTTTTCTTGCTATTTTTAGAAATCACCAATCAGAATTTACAATATTTGAGTGAAAATTTTTAGGGTTTCTTGCCGAAAATGGTAAACAACTTCTGGTTAGAGGTGAAACTTTTAGGGTTGTTTTCAGTAACAAATGCTAGTTTGCCGATGTTTTAAAACCTAACTAACAGCTTGTTGTTAACTATATGCGCACGACTATGTCGCAGGAAAAATTAGTCGATTTTAGTAATCTGAGTATGGAAGACGATAAACTGCGATCTCTTTGCTTCAACGAAATATTCGACCAATTTTCCACCGTCAAAAGTAGAAAAAAATACTATAATGATTTTGATGTTTTTGATGTGATTGAATGTATTTAAATCGGAAATATAATATATAATTTTAATTTTGTAAATGATTTTTTTTTGCATAAGTATTTATGTTTATTATACGTATATTATAAAAAATGTGATTTTCTACAATTAAACTTTTTTTTGTGTGTGAGGGGGAAGGAAAAAATTTTCTGCTTAGGGATACCTAAATCCGACCCTGAATACCACATACTAGACGTTTATGTATTTTATATTATTTCGGTAGCAAGCAAAAACTGCTGCATATAAGCTTGACTTTATTTTCCAGACCAGACGCTTTTTTTACTCCCACTCAACTTCTTACCCTATACAAGGCTCAAATTCGCCCCTGTCTTGAATATGGCTCGCATCTGTTGAAAGGAACCTTCAAGCATTCCTTTGCTACTTTGGATGCAATATGCAATTCAGAGGCGAGCTATCAGACTAAAAGGAGATTCATAATAACTGACTAATTTTTGAATTGCTAGTCTCCTGATGGACTACATATTTTTTATATACACATTTTGGATGTTTTTTTTTTGAATTTCTTCGAGGGTTGAACCGCGACCTAATATCCTGTACACCTACTTCCACTTTCATTTCCAAGTAGAAGATAATAAATGAAGAGGCATTATCTAATGAATTCCAAAATAATTCCACATAATTTCAAAGACGTGTACACCTAATTCCAATCGCGGTTTACCCCTCGAATTTTTTTAAACAATAATTGTCAGAAATCACATTCTCTACAACTTTGCTTCTAACAGAATTTGCCGTAGAGTTAATAATCTACGAGTTATTTGATAATTTCCATTAGTGCTTCACCAAAGGCCCTTTTTGGGGTCAAAATATCAACATCCTCTATAGCTAATATGTTAAGTTAAGACATCTGATCCAAATACGAAATTTCATAAAAATACCTCGATCCGTTTTTATGCCAGGTGAACAAAATTTGCGTGGAACCCATGGAAACAAGAGACAAGACAGATAGGAATTTTGTTGAGGGGGTTTCTTTCATAATTTTGCTTGAAACGTGTACATTAAAAATTTGGGACAATGTACAGATAGACCTTAATTATATATATATAACTAGTTTATGAATTCAAATTAATAATTTATTTTATTTTAATTAAAAATTTCTGTATTGAACTTGAAAAATAGAAGGGATATGTAATAAATTTTTAAAGTCTCCGTCTACAGCTTGTCCTAGGTAATAAATAAATTTATATAAAATAAACTATTTGTATTAACAATTTAATTGTAATATAAAGGGATTTTAGGAGAGTTTACTTGCCAGGAGAGTAAGTGGATATTAGGCTTTTTTTAGACAAAGAAGATTCAAAACTTTCTTTATGTGGAAATGTTTATTATTGGTCGACTACCATGGTTGTCTGGTTTCGGTCTACCACGAGTCCATTTTCAAGGCCTGAAACAATAGCACTACAAAAGTCTCAGATTTTAAAAGTACATTAATTTTATTTTTGTATACAAGATTTACATTTTAAAATATTGTTACCTCAATACCAAATTTTCCCAAACCTTTTTAAAAAACAGAGTCTATCCCGGCAACACACTTTCACATATAATATTTTTGTATTTTAATCTATAAGTATTTTATTTTTAAATTTGATTAATTTAGGATTAATTCAATATTCTTAATTAATTTTAAAATATATAAATAATTTCTAAGAAAATCACAAGAGATTGTCATGTACTAGATTTAAGACAGAATGGATTATTTTTAATTATGTTATGTCAGATGGGTTGATTTCTCCCCCTTCGAGAACCGGACCTGAGTGCCCAAATTAGCAAACTGGACTAATTGTCTACTCTGTGAATTTATTTGTTTTTTCAAATATTTTCTGCCTTCTTTGATTTTACGTCTGTTAAGATAAAATTTGAAAAAATATTGTTTTTTATTCCACTTTCAGATTGAAGATCTGGAAATCACCTCTTTTCTGAAATGCTATCTTTTTCCCATAAAATTAATATAAAAAAGTATTTCACATATGGTAGTGGAATCAATCCAATGAAACCCCGTATATTGGTCTTTGAACAAAGGTATTTTAGTAAAAAAAATATCAAATTAATTCACACTTGTAATACATAAATAGCTACTATTAATTCGACTTCATGTTTTGAAATACAAATTATGCATCAATGAATTGATTCCTTATCCTATTTAATTGTTGAACATAGAATTGACCTCATCTATATACATCTATATAACCATATGATATTAATTGGAAATTAAAGCATGATAGACAGACATCATGATTGTTAGCAAGTCTTTCCCTTAACAATATCGAATTCTAGTCTATTGTTATCAAAGACAAGTTAAGCAATATATTCCATATATATGTATAAGAGAGCGAGAGAGAGAGGAAATTATAATGCAACTACTAGCTACATTTATACATGTGTCATGTTTAATCTGCAGCTTTGTCCTTCCGGTTCCAGCTCGGAAGGGCGTCTATTGTCCCAGGAACATCTCCAGACTGAATACCCACAAGGAACCTGTAATGTCCCTCAGGAACATCCCGTCGGCCGTTCTCCTTTGATGTCCTCTTGCAAATGAATCCATCAATGCGAGCCTCTCAATTGTCAACAGAATTTCGGTCAACCCTTCGCTCTCAGAGTCTATAAATTACCATAGGAAAACAGCGCAATATATAATATATATATATATATATATATATATATATATATATCAGTGGAATGAGGTCCATGGATGCTGTGGATGCGGCGCATCCTAAAATTTCAAACACTAAGGGCCGGTTGTATGTCGCAAAGTAAATGCTTTTACCACTAACAAACGGTAGATGGTAAATGGAGACACTGGGATGGCCAATCAGATGAGAGGCACTTTCAGTGCCTGTCATCTGATTGGCCATCCCAGTGTCTCCATTTACCATCTACCGTTTGTTAGTGGTAAAAAGCATTTACTTTGCGACATACAACCGGCCCTTAGAGTATTTTCATAAATACCAGCTTCAGAATTTCAGGAGGATCTTTAAATTTTCAAATTATTATCCGTTATTTCAAATGTTTCTAAAGAAACATTATTTATTTTGAAAAGTATATTGGTTCTCGAAATGAAATAAAATTGTTGCATAACTTCATGGGGAAATTAAAATTAATGATTTTTCCGGAAAGGGTGCGGAGAGACGGTTTCAAGTCTCTGCCTGGTATATCTTCCAGTTCAAGCAGGTCAAAGACAAGTTCATACGAGTTTTAGTCGGATAAAAATTGTTCTCGCTAAGAAACTATTAAAGTAGGAATAATACAAAATAAAGTAAAAAGTATGAATAAAGATGATTCGAGAATCTTTAGACTAATCCATTTCTAAGAATTCTCAATATATAAGAACGGATTTAACTAAGAGCGCTAGAGACAATTCATAGCTTGCTTAAAACAGTAGAATCATGAGAAATTTAAGATTTTTATATAGGACAGGCTGATTCATTGTGGAAGATGGTGGATTTCCATCTCTGGGACTGTGGAGTTTAAGTCTCAATAATTAATTTCTGACTCCTACCTTCACTTACCCAAAGCAGTTTCCGTTTTGGCTGAAGGTCCCAAAATATATTTTTTTAAAATTTGAAATTTGAAAAATAACGAAAATGATGATATATATATACATATATTAGGACGTTAAAAATATATATTACCTATAGATGAGTGAATCACTTTTCGGATGGGAGTCAACAGAAACCAAATCAACAATACAATCATAAGGATTTGCTTTCATATTTTCCAATTATTTGTATTTGTTTAATGATTTTATTTAACTTATTTTCTCAGTATATATCTCTGTTTGGGTAGAATCTTATAAGCTACTTTTATTTTATTTTTTATTTTTCGCATTTTCCTTCTCGAAGGGAACAATGTGATCTGAAGAAGAGAAGAGCCAAGTGATAGGGGACACTTTGTGACAAGGATTGCAGAGATATTTTGAAAAACGAATTGTATTGGAGTATTCTACAGATAATATAAGATATGGGATGTGGGACTTTTAGAGAAGTGAAAGAGTTGGCTTCGGAGTTTGAATGGAGTTGAGTAGAGGCGAGTGATTGCGTCAAACCAGTCTAATGACTGTATACTCAATGAGGATGATTCCAATAATAATTTGTGTCCACACACTCTATTCTTGTATGCTCGTTAGAGTGTAAACCTGCTAACTCAGAACAAGGAAATTTTACAGGGCAGAGAAAATACAAACAAAATTTAATATTGTTGTAATGGAAAGAAACTATTTTTCACATTTTTTCTGCAACTTACGATTGTTAATTTTAAGTAGCAGTTTTACTTTGACGATGCTTCATCTCTTTTTCTTTTGAACGGTATTAATATGTCATATAAATGATAAAAAATGGATTTGGCAGATTTACACTCTAAGGCGACGATTTTGCGACCCAGCTAATTATTTCCCCTAGACATTTTATATATCAATCGGAACCTAGTAAATAGTGGTGGACAGGTAGGTAATTGGAAAAGACTTTCGTATTATCGTATCTCTATCTACAGACAAGACAAGCAAGTGGCAATTTCTGCTGCTTAAGAAGATTCAAACGCCTACAATACTTATAGCTAACGTGTATTGTTCCTTCCTATTGTCTGTCGGCATTCAAATGGTTAAGTCTTGAAAAACGATTCTTTTGTGGCGGATGTAAAAGTAACCTTTTGTATCCGTGAAAGCCATTGAAAAAAATAATCCGAGAGTCATTGTCCATCTGAATTTCTGCTCGTCAAAGCTTTGCCCAATTGATAATATATACTCTAGCATTGAATCCTTTAAATCAAACAGATATGCAATCTCATGGACACACCGAACTGACGGAGTCAATTTAATATCGAGTGGAGGTTGACCAATAATTTTTTATTTATTATATTCTAATTATAGAGCTAACTCTAGAATTAATCATTTTGGATGTATTTCGATTTGCATATCAATTCTACAAATAATTTATAAAAAGATTTATCTCTATAGCCGATTGAGATTTTCGAATGAAATTTGATTCAACTAACCATTCTCTCATTCCCTATGCTATTGATAGATACTACCCTGATATTTGTTCTAACCTGATCAGGTCAATAGCCCATCCAAAACATCATTTAAACAAAATCCATGATTTCCAAATGTATGAAATAACACTGAGTTTTGGTTGCTGAATTAGAAGTTAATCCAACCATTCCTCAATTCATTAGTCTTTACAGCTACTTACCCGGATATTTTTTTGAGAGGGGGGGGTATGGATAATTTTTGATTAAAAAAAATAATTTAGGTAGATAGTGATAAAAATCAAAACTTTCCTCGAACATCCCCTGATCTATCAAATATTTCGGAGTTTCTTAAATCCAAATCAGTTCTGATTTTTCCCTTTTCCGCCATGTTCCCTTGACGGAAGATTCTCTCGTCAGTCCCTCGTTACATAAATATCTGCATATGACCCTGGGACTCTTCAGCATTGATCGGCTAGCCGTCCAGGGGCAAAAACCCTAAACAAATTTGGAGTGAAGCCTCTTTAGGCGCTTGAGGGCCAAAGTGGATCATCCTGCAGCAGCTTCTCCATTCTGACTGACTTCAGACGTGTCAGCTCGAACGAGAGGGTGGTATTGGAACTGGCTAGCCTTAACTTTCATAGATGTTTGGGAGTTTTCGCTCTATATACCCTCTAAAATTGTCCGCCAGGACAAAAAAGGCCATATTATATATATGTGCATATTCTGCATTTGCATCAAGCGGCACCCACCCTCATCTTTGATTTACCCTTAAAAAATTTAATCTGATTGTTGTATAATAAAAAGAGTATTTTATTAATTGTTCTAGTACAAAAAAACGTCATCCGCATCCAACAAAAAAAAATCCAAACTCTTTTGATGACAATTATCTTATGACAAATTGACATTTTGACAGGATAGATATAAATAAAAAAGTTTGTCTGATAAAAAAATAATAATAATAATAACTTTGATTGGCTATTCTCTCTATCAAAAGAAAAAGATCAATTAAATGACATGACTCTCGAGTTCGAGAAGCCCCTGCCCCATAAACCTCCCTCATGATAAATGGTTGCTATCTTCTCTTCAATTTACACGGTTTAATATTATTATCATCTTGTAGTGGTATATAAATAAAAAATAAAACCTTTCAAAAGAAGATTAAATAATGTGGAATGTGTATACTAAGTTCCATAGCAGTTGCTTAAATCATAGCTATAGGAATGTACAACGTTATTCAATTGATTTAAAATTTGTTACGTTCTTTGATATTGAATTTATAACTTGGCAAGTTATAATAGTCAATAAATTACGTTTAACGTGATGATAGTTACAAACTTAAAATTTAGCTTTGCTAGTTGTTCTATTTTATACTACAAATAATTTAGTTATATATAAAACATGCCAAGTTATAAATTTAATATCAAAGAACGTAACAAATTTTCTTTTAAATCAATTGAACAACGTTATACATTCCTATAGCTTTAAACAATTCCTATGGAACTTGGTACCCGTTTAGATCCCAACTCTTTTCTCGGCGAAGCTCACAACCTCGAACGTCATTTGTACCGAACACCGCCCCTTTTTCACATTTATGTTTTTGGTCAGATATCATTAATTTTTGAAAAAGTTTATCCCTTTATTTATCTAAATAAAATTTATTTAATTGATGCAAATTTATTTAATACATACCAGTTAAATTTTACCTCTTCGTTTTATGTCTTAAAGAAAGGAAAGTTTTTTCGATTTCACCCTTTATTCATGTATGCCAAATTTCAGAATTCTTGGTTGATTGTATTTCCACTATATATTTAACATATAGTTAAGCCTATAATAAATTTCACCCCTTCATTTTAGGTCCTGAAAAAGGGAAAGTTTCACATTTTCAATTTTTTCCTTTAATTGTATCCCAAATTCTATCATTATGCCAAATTTAAGCATTCTAGGATCAGCGGAAGTACTCTAGGTTTTTGATATGTGACTCAGTCAGTCAGTGTTAAAAATGGAACTTAATAACTCAAGAACCATAATTTAAGATTCTAGGTGTTCCAGTGGGCTTTATTAGACATGCAACATTCCGAGTGTGAAGGTCTAATAGTTTTTTAGTTATGGGGGAGGAGGGGGGGGGGGTCCAAAGTAGCTCGAAATGGTTCGTGTAAATATCCACATGACCGCTTTTTCCGAAGTTGGCTGACAGACTGCCGTGTGTCTAGATCAGGAGTGTCCAACCTTTTGGCCTACACGGGCCACATTTGCATAAATAAAATTGTCTCGGGCCGCAGATATATACTAATTCTATTAATATTTGTTAATCAAAAAAGAAAGTTAATAATGTAGAATAATGATATTCACCATGACAAAGGAGCAAAAATGGCATAGCATAACATCTTTGAGTTCTTTTCTTTCAGAATTTTGTTTTTAAATAAATTAGCACTTACAAAATTTTAATTACTGAACTAATAAATACGAGTATTTTAGTAAATGGAAATATGAGATGAAGAATAATTTTTTAAATATTCGAAACTTCATTATTTTTTTACTTGATGGTTTAGCTTATAATTTTGCTTTTAGTGAATTTAATTCTTGAAAATAGCTTCACATACGTACCTATATGTAAATACATCTTTCTAAAAGGGAAATAAATATTGTGGAGCCAGGAGTATTTGTTTCTGGGTATATACTTTTTGTAAAATTCTAATATAAAGAGACATTTTTAAATTTTTCTCTTCTTTGATTGCAGTTTCTTAAGAGTCTCCAGGTAAAATATTTATATCTAATAAAAATGTATTCAAAATATGCCAAAATTATGATTATTTTTTCGAAAATCTTGATATATTTTTTCACATTCAAAATTGAAATTCTGCCTTTATTCTTAAAAAACTTTTGGGGAGATTTTCCATTTCTTCTTATTTTAGAAAGAGCCCTGGTATACTGATTAGATTTTGGAATATCTGGTTCAAAAGGCAGAAAATATTTTTTGAATTATTCTATTGAGATTTTAAAGAGGATGTTATAGTATAGCCATAAATGAACAATTTATATTTAAGTTTATTAATAATTATTAGGGCAGCTCTAGTGTACCGAGTCTTGAAATAGTTTTTACTTTTTTATTATTTAATGTGCGGGCTGAGCGATTCTTTTATTAGAATCTGATGGATACAAATAATTACAAAGAGCGCGAATAGAATAATCTCTCTTTCTTTAGAGCTAAGGTGTATTGCAAGGATTCCTGAAACAGGTCTGGACTTGTAAGTGGATGCCACTTATAAGAATAGACCTGTTTCAGACTATTAGAGATTAATTCCTTAATTTCTTTTATTCTAGGAATGGCCTTTTGCACTCGGACCAAAACGATAGGTACTCGTTATAGAGAGAGGAATATTCAATTGAACTTCAATCAAATTCAGACAAAAATCTATAAAAGAAATTACTTGTTGAGGCTTTAACTTAAAAGTGTATCGATTCTTGAAAAAGTTTTTATTTTTTTTGTATTTTTTTGTATTTTTAATCGCGTTTCTATTTCTTTTTATTTTAGAAAGAAAAAAAAATTATATAAGGTCAAATTGAATCAAATATGTTTTCCAGGAAGTACATAAAAATCTTTACGGAAGTTTATAATTTTATTTCGGGCCGCATTCATTGTAGTGCTGGGCCACATGCGCCCCACGGGTTGGACAGCTCTGGTCTAGATTATAAAAGTAAAAGACAAGTCACCAACATGAAACTATAGTGAGATATTTGGAATTGTTTTTGAGACATTAATCCGTCGATATTTGGTTCAAAGAGTTCTCAAGGTGCTTATCAAATATTTTGGATCTAGCTTCATTGTTTTGTGTGCTTCATAATTGAAAATATTTGAACAAATAAAATTATTTAAGAATCATTTTATGAATACATATCATTGATAAATAACGAGTTAAATTCAAAAATGCATTACTCTTAAAAATAACAATTTAACTTGTTAATTTATGAGTAATGCATTTTTGAATTTAACTTGTTAATTTATGAGTAATGCATTTTTGAATTTAACTCGTTATTTAGCAATGAGGTATTCATAAAATGATTAATAAATAATTTTATTTATTCTAGTTTCTAGTAAATATTTTCAATTATGAAGCACACAAAACAATGAAGCTAGATCCAATATATTTGTTGAGCATTAATAACAATTAATAAGAAGTTAAAGAGGGGTCGGTAGCGCAATCGGTTAAATCACCAACTTTTCTAATCCGATTAGGAGGATATCAACCTAGACTTCATCAGTTCGATCCCAGCAAGAAGCAAAGTGAATTTATTTGAAAATAATAAAAAACCGGCCCCTCGGCTCCAGAAACTGACAATCTCTGGTTCTACAAAACCTCGCGCATGCGCAGGACATAATTTCGTAACAAGCAACCATGAATCTTGAGAGGCAAAACAAGATTACCCCTGGTGGTAACCAATCCACTCACCCTCGAGTGGCAACCGGGCATTCAGATTCTGGGGGACCAGGACCATCACGAAATCAAGGAAGAAACAATGTAAGAATAACGCCAAAAATCCATACATACCTGGGCACCTTTAACATCAACACACTCATCCGGCCAGGAAAATTACATAGCCTGACCATGGAACTTGATAACACGTTCCGGAAAAAGATAGAGGCGTGGAAGGTCCAACCAGAAAGAGACATCAAGCTTTGCGTGATCCCAAGGGTCCAAACGCAACAACAAAAAAAAAATAAAAAAATAAAAAATAACAAGTTAAAATTATTATATTTTTAGTAATATCACTGGTATTTTTAGTCGCAATCTCATAAAGTTTGTAAATTTGTTGGGACACATTGATGCGGGCCGCGGGTTGGACAAGGCTAGTCTAGACTTTCAACTAAAATACATGCTTTCTTTCTAAGACCTGTCTATCTATATTTATAGAGTGTACATTTTTAATTGAAATTATTTTTTCCCAATTTAGCTATTAGAAATTATGTTAAATGTTATTATGGTAAATTAATTGAATTTGTGAACTATCATTAATCTCTCTCTCTCCCTCTATATATATATATATATACATATAGGTATACCATTTATATATACAGCGCAAAGCCCGGATGTTTTGCTGGCCCTAGTACATACCTACCCACACACACGCATTTTCTAAAATCCATGCACTTAATTGTCTCTATTAGCGGCAAATAAAGATCTCTTTCAAACAAAAATACTAACACAAACAGTAAAACAAAGAGAGAACAAACAATTCAGTTTTGCCATCGGCAACAATCGCTTCATTCATTTTCCAATCGAGACATCAGAGAATTAGAAATTACGTTTTTGTTTCCTAATCGATTTTTCAATGCAAGAGGTAAAACAGAGGTCTCTAAATCCTTTAATTAAAATCTAAACAAACAGACTAAGCCGTTTTATTATTAGTTTGATTAAACTAACATTGGTATTAAAATATAAATTAAATAGAAAATCATTTTCTAGAGTTTGGAGATTTAAACTTTAAAACCAAATAAACTATTATTGCTACTAATGCTAATATCCATATTGATATATAATTTATAGAACTTTCTTGTACCTAAAATAAATTTTCAATCACCTTAGGAACGTTAGTTAAGCACCTGAAAAAATTAAATTTACAAAAATTACCCAAATGGCCACTCTACCTGAGATGGTCGGGCAAAGTGGCCACTTAACTTCTATGTCAAAAATTAGAGAACATCTAATTTAATTTAATTTAATTTAAAATTGTTTTTCGACGTTGCCTCGTTGTGGTTGCGCCCCGGGTTAAAGAAAAAATAATTTTCAACCTTTGGGTTTCTGATCGATTAGGAAGGCGTTTGAATATAGTTTAGAAAATAATATATTTTATTTATAGAAGAATTTACAAAAAATGAAGTCTTTATAAGACGCTATTAAAGAAGTTGGAAAGCTGTTGGCCACTTTGCCCGGATTGACGCCAGTACACAACAGGTGTTCTTCCTTAACCTGATGGAACTAATCGATCGCCATTGCAGAATTTTGTAGTCAAGTACCACCCTTTCAAAACAATTTCCTTGAAAAACTGTAAGTGACTTGGTTTCTTAGTAAGTAAATACCTACACAAATTGAGCACTTCCCTTACATCAGGATGGTCAAAAACCCCAAAAATTGTAATAACTTCAAGAGAAGACACGTTAATCAGATCAGCCTACTCAAAGTGACTGATAGCATTGAGTGGAACAAGTTCGGGCGTTCCCCGTATGATACGGCACCTCTAATGCCCCCTTAGCCCCTGTGACCACTTCGCCCGACATGACCACTTTGATCGGCTCTCCCCTACTCGACGCCTGGCTTACATTTAAAATCTATAAATTTCATAAAAAAAATTAAAAATGAAAGATATCCTTTTGGCAGAAAAAGTTGATTTAATACAATTAATTTGCACTATACCTTCCAAGTGCGTGTCGGATGAACTACTGAAAGAACTATGAAAATAATTAAAACAATCACCGGACGTAGCCAAAGAGAAGATTAGAAGACTATCGGCTTTATTATTAATATCAATTGTAAAATCTAATGTGAAATTTGAAAAATAACGAAAAATCTTATGATCCGGTTATTTAAAGTAAAATCGTGGTTCATGTAAGGTATTTGTGATGGAAAATTATTATCCCTAGCAATATATAACTCTAAGCCGAAACTCCTTAGCCAAACTAAACATGGCCACAATCCAACTCACAATTAAATAATGATTATTGGTTTATTTAAAGTGGGTGGTTTTAATACCTTTAACGTTCAAATAGATTTTAATATTCACAAAACGAGATTGAAAAGGTTTTAGATAAATGACTTTGTTTGATTATTGAGTGCCAAATATTAATGAGTTTGACTGGAGTATAAATTAATTATGTTTGATAGAATTAGTTACTTGGAGGAAAAGGAAACAACTCAAAAAATCTCAGGTTTTGATTTTACGTCAAATAGTGGATGCAATTATTTATAGCTCTCTTGGTTAAGCGTAAATATAATTTAATCATTTTCTCTTCATCATATTCTTTATATAGGTACCTAAATTTAGTATGAAGTCCATCTCTGAGTGGGTGTCTTTGTCCGTTCACTAACTTTCCTATGAGTTAAAAAGCCTCACTTATTCGCAATATATTGTAATGTTGCTTAAAAATATTAAACGTGTCGAAATGTTGGCGAAAGCATATTATTTGCATTAAACATAATTAAAATGTTTGTTAACAATGTATAATTTATATCAAAAATGAAAAAACAAACTAATCATTTTACAACAAATCAGGAAGCTAAAAATAAATAAAAAAATAAATAGTTTTAAGAAAATTCTAGCTCTTTCCCATTTGATAGTTCACATAGAGTTCTCGGCTAATTTCCTTGTAATTTCAACATTTTAGGCTAAGTATTCCTATATCTCTACTATTCTTCTTCTTTAGTAATAGAGTGTAGTTAGTATCTGGAGAAGGGGAGCGTTGTTCGGTAATTTTTTTCTTTAGTTAAAAGCGATATATTAATATTAGTTTTAATTTTAAACACAACTAAATAGGTCAATTTTTATTTGCACCCATAATTAAATAAAATTGAAATAAATTTTTTACCAACGTTTTGAGGCGAATAAAGGGATGGCTGTGAACAAAATTAAAACTAATATTCATATACACCGAGCTTACTTTGTTGACTATTTTAAACCCTGAAGAAGGAGGGGACTATCCTCCGAATCGTCGGGTTTTGTGAGAGGATTTTTCTTCTATTTAATTCTTTTATTTGGAATTTTTGAGCTGCCTTTACATCCCCATTAGCATTGAGTCCTACCACTTCGTCTTCAATAGAAAATACCTCCTAAATGATTATTTAATATACATTAATAATTAATATTTGTAATAAAATATTATAGTGAATTTTAAAATAAAAACAAAACAAAAAAATATCAATTAATTAATAAAAGAAAAATGAAAAAATTTAATTATAAATTAAACTCACATGTGAATAATTACTTTAACTAAGAAAAAACCTAGCATATTAAACCCTTTGGAGCATAAAGAGGCCTTGAGAAGGCAGCCCTCACATTTAGTGTCTTATAAATTTCAAACATCTATTAACACAAATAGTCTGACAGATGAACTAACAGACACTGTAGAGACACTTATATGGACCCGTTTTACCTTTGAACGGAGCCCTTAATAATTTTTATAAAAAAATAAAACCGACTTCAAAAAACATTTTTTTTTTATTTAATGTCACCGGGAACAAAGCCCATTTAGACAGTATTAGTAGGGTTAGTGAGGGAGCCGAGTTTTCAGCCGGTAGAAATTTTTGTTTGCCAGATAGGATCGAACCCCGGCCTCCTCTTCAACATCGTCATAATCGATCGATGCCGTTAGCTGACTGAGCCAACCCGACTCCCTCAAAAACTTAAATGCAACAAATAAAATAATAATAACTTAAAAATAAAATAAAATCCACTAAAAGGTATAAAATAATTATCTTATTTAGTTACAACTAAACGACGAAATATTAACATGAAATTACTTTTTGAAGTCGGTGCCAAAGAAATTATATCTATAAGCGAGCGTACCCGCCAAACGTACTAAGTAAGATCCGTCAACTGCGATTCATAAAATGTATATGTTTGGCACCGAGATCCAAAAGTAATTTCATGTTAATATTTCGTCGTTTAGTTGTAACTAAATAAGATAATTATTTTATACCTTTTAGTGAATTTTATTTTATTTTTAAGTTATTATTGATTTATTTATTGCATTTAAGTTTTTTGAAGTCGGTTTTATTTTTTTTTATAAAAATTATTATTATTTTTCTCCTTTTAGTGATGTTATTAATAGTGGTTATAAGATTTTTTTTATAAAAGATTTTATTTGTCATAATTTCGATTATTTGCTCATAAGAATTGGAGATTTACGTTATTTCTTCGTTGATCATTTCATCAGAACTTGATCAAATTAATATGGCACCATCCATAAGACACCTCCTTTCCAATAAAAAAGAATCATCGAAATCGGTTCATAAACAAAGAAGTTAGGCCTGAACAAACCTAACAAAAAAGGTCTAATACCAATGAAAAAAAATCGGATCAATCGGAAGCTAGACTGAACCCAATGCAAAAAAAATTTCAAAATCGGTTTACAATTGGCAGAGATATGAGGTAACATAGACACAAAAAAAAAATTCAGTTGAATAGAGAACCTCCTCCTTTTTTGATGTCGGCTAAAAATAAGAACATTTCCGCGAGAAAGCACTTTAATAAATTTAATAAATTTTTGGTGCTTAAATTGTTTATTAAAAATTTTCGATATAAACAACATTATGCACAATAAATAAATTTGAATATTAATAAACATTAAATATTCCAAATGAAATAAATTTATTTATTTTTATATTAATTAAATAATTTATTAAATTAAAAATTTCAAAAATGCTATTTAATACATAAATAATGGAAGTTTTTATTTCTATAAATATATTACTTGAAACACTGAAAACATTTTCTTTCACATTTGGAGTTGATCAGTTAGAAGGTTATTGGTAGGGCTGAGGATAGTTTGAATCACCTCTAAAGCTAAGTGCAGATGCTCCAAGTTATTAAGTCATTAATAATTTCTAACACTAATTACGTCCTACATGGCGGAGTCGCACACAGTTTTTTAGGGTATACTTGTGGCAAAATATGATTATAGGCAAGATAAAGACATAGGAATGTCCCATATTGAGTTAAGTGGAGGGGGCTAGTTGCATCAAAACAGCCTCGAGGGCGACGATGACAGAGAAACACTCTCACGGATTGCTGAAATTGATATTATTGTCATAATCATTTATTCCACTGTATTTCATGTCGCCTCTTTCAATTTTCATAGTGCGTATTATTAAATGGAGAATTCAAAACAGTGAAAAGTCGAAATAGTATCTCTAGGCTCAATACACTACTCCACTACTATCTATGGCTTTATAAATCTAGTTTAACCAATTATTTGCTAGAAAAATGTCAAAAGCAGAAAAAGCAAACCAATATTTAATGATTTTGATACAAGATGTTGTGTCAAAAAGATGCAAGCTCTGTGCCATTGCATTGCATTGTAAAAAGAAGAAGAAGTAAGAATAAATAGAAAATACGCAGGCCTATTGAGAAGAATAAGAAGAAGTCTATATTTAAATGAACGGAAACAAAGATTTGTTAATGGTTATTGATAATGAAGTAATAATTAAAGAAATATCTAAGGATAGTCCTGATTTTTCTAAAAATTTAATAATTTAAATTGCAATCTTAATAAAGATTTGATTTTGCATAAGAATTGATTTTTTTTTGCTTTTTTTCAAAGAAAATGAACTGGAATTCCAAAACTTCCCGGTGCAATTTGCATAACCAGTCCAACCGTGCGTGTATTGAAAGACTCAAGGTTTTTTGACGGATGACGGAAGAGAATTACGGTCTCTAGAAATCATACGGATAAACCAATTGGAGAATGTGTTTTTCGGTTATTATCTAATTTAATCACGAGGGCGTATTTAATGTTTGAAAATCATATGTTTTGCAAATGAGGCTTTAAAGGGGGAGGGGTATTGATTTTTACCTCGACAGAACAATCGCTAAGGTAATTTCTCTAAAAAAGGGAAAGAGCGGAGACGGGTCTACGGGCCAGTGAATCGAGGGCTATAATTTAATGCTAGATGTACTATTAGTCTAGTTTCTAATAGTATTTACGTCTCTGAATTTGAACTATTTTTATCTTTTGATTTGTTATTTTGTACTGAAATGGAAACTGTCTTAATTTTTAATTCGTTTCTTGTCACTTTTGCTACAAAAAACTAATTTGCCTTAGGATAGAAAACAAACAAACAATTTATGAAATTCAATTAAAGATAAAAAAAAAACGATTCTAAATCCCAGGTTAATAATTGAGAAGTTGCCGATTTACGGTAAAGGGAACAATAAATCTCCTGAGAAATAATAACGATTTGCTGTCAAAACAGAAGTATACTTAAAGAGAGGCAGCTGCTGCTCTTATTATTTGTAGAAAAAGACGTTTCATTCGAATGCTGTCAACTATGTCCTACAAATCTCAAAGGGAAACAGAGTCCAATTAGTGGATTCTCTAAAGGGTTCCAAAGTGTTACCTTTGTATTTATTAGATTAACAAAACAAAAGATATTTGCTTTATTTATTGAAGAAACAATGATGTCTAATTTTTAACCGCGAGCTGTAAGTGCTTAACATCCATTAGTTAAAAAAATAGAAATTCAAACTGCTGTTTACAGTGACTAAAGAAAAAAATTGTTATTGTTTTTTATGAGTTATAAAATAAAACACTAATTTTTTCACTCTTTTTAATGTTGATGGTGACAATTTTTAAAGCAAATTGTTAACCATTCCTTTTTTGTGATGTCAAATTTATTAGGAGCTTAAGATTCTATTAGTTTTGTGTAGCTATTGTATGTGAAAGATCTGAATCACCTGTAAATTTTTATTTTATTTTTACATATTTAAAAGAATTTTTTTTGCAACGAAATTTTCTCTGGAGAGAGAGGGACAGGTAGAACTTTTAATTCAATGTAATGGAAGGCAGCCCAGGGGTAGTGAGGAAAGAAACACATATCAAATAAGGTGTAATTTATTAGAATACTTCCGCCTTTCCTTTCAAGCCGACGTTTCAGAGGATTCTTCCCTCCTTACTCAGGGTTTCAAGCAAACAATTTGTTTTCTATGCCTTTGCTAAAGAAGAAGAAATTTTTTGAACACTGCTGTGGAGAGAAAAAGGAAACATTTTCTTTGTTTCATTCATTTACCCCTTGAAAACCTGAGGAAGGAGGGAAGAATCCACCGAAACATCGGTTTGAAAAGAAAGGAGGAAAGATTCCAATAAATTACATCTCATTTGATGTGCTAATTTTTCTTTCCTCACTACCCCTGGGATGCCTTCCATTACATTCAATTTAAAAGAATATTCCAAACGTTGGCCAAAGTCATGCTCGGGTCTAGCAAATTTTTTTTCTACTCAAAAGAAATTTTCAGAAAGGGTCTAAATTAGGGTTTCTCATTTCCCAGCAAATAATAATTCCCGAGAAACGAGAATATTTCGAAGATATTTCCGGATTCCCGAGAAAACCGGGTTTTATTATTTGCTAATTAAAATAAATTTATTAAATAAAAAAAACAATTAAAATATTCATTTATTTTTTCATTAAAACAAACATCTTAATTACTTACTAATAGAACAAAAAATTATTTCTCAGAAGAATTTTTAAAATTAGTTCTGAGACAAACTAGCGAATCAACCGAATTGTCGTTGAGTCGTGTCCTAATTTTGGTGACTAAAAGACAGCCGAAAATACTCTTTCATTTCCACTGAGGTTGGTTTAATGCAAAGGAGACCATTTAAGAGCATTTTCAAATTTTTTGTTAATTTTTCACTGGCTTCAAATAAATTAAATTCTTTTAATATAGTCTTATATTCTGTATCTCCTGTATTTTGTTTTTTTAATGCTCATATTAATAGCCCTTTCAAGCTTTCGATTTCAAAACATTGGTTGGCTTTTCTACTTCTAGATAGTTTTCCGTATCGTAAATCAATACGCTAAAACAAGTAGTTTTGGAATATTTATTTTTCATTCATATGATGATAAATGTTAAAAATAATCCCGGGAATTGACTTTTTTCTCAGGAAATCGGGAATAGATATTTTTGCGGATTTCCCGGGAAATCGGGAACGAGAAATCCCGGCGGAGAAACCCTAGTCTAGATAGTCTTTTGTGATCATTTTATTTCCAATTAGACTCTTTAAATCGGTTATTTTAAAGCTTAAAGTATTAAAATAAATTTGGACTTAATTTGCATAAAAAGTAATTTTTTACTAATCGATCAAAAGTTAAAAGGAAAAGAGCGCCTCCATACATCATCATTGTAATCTGAAAACTAGCACATTTCTTGTAAATGTA
Organism: Forficula auricularia; assembly: GCA_024734495.1. Lineage (NCBI taxonomy): Eukaryota > Metazoa > Arthropoda > Insecta > Dermaptera > Forficulidae > Forficula > Forficula auricularia. The sequence goes on from JALMQS010000212.1 coordinate 118,466, forward strand.
AAAATCTTAAATGACTAGAGTGGATAATTAATTTTCTCATTAAGGTAGTTCTTTCACAAATGCACAAATTCAAGAAGTCTTCGAAACTTGGAATATAACTCATTAAAAGCATAATAAACACACTGTTAAAACTTGAAGACGATTTACCACACCTAACATGAAATAATTGGAATTAAAAATGAAATTTTTACATATGGTAGATTAGGAAAGGGTGGAAAAATGATCATTATTTTATTTTATTTTCATTGAAGGACTTTCACCATCTTGATGAAAAACTAATATTTGTTAGAATAATATATTTGGAGTAACTTAAAAAAAAATTTAATTATTTAACTCGTAGTTTTGATAAAAAAAAAACAACATATTTGGGGAATTATTTTTAGTGGAAGGGATATAAGATCAATCGCTTGAAAACGATCCATTATAATATAAATAAAGAGGATATAGTAGTGTGAGAAGTACAGTCACGTTAAAAAACATAACCTCAAATCTTAGTACCATTCATATGTATAGAGTGGTTACGAGGCTAAAACATTTTGTGTGGATTGTCGCGAAATAACTACCTTTAAAAAAATAATAAGTGATAAAAAGGGTAAAATAATTTATTTTTTAAAGTTAAATCACAGAGAGATCAGTCAGAGGTCTGCTTAAGCTCTTTTCTCTCATGTGGGATGTCAAGAAGGAATTAGCATATGAACAAGAAAAAAAATGTTTGAATTTTTTTTTTATTTTATTCACAATACAAAAATATTTTTTTAGTTTTTATAGGTGTATTCCCATATTGAAGAAACCTAATTTTTAATTTTCTTTATTGTTCTTTGGAAAATAATTTTCTCCGCATCCTTTAAAATGGGAGAAAAAAGAAAAAGAGGTCAGTTCCAATTTATTTATTTAGCTATTTTTTCAAACAAGATATAAAATGAGGAATTTTTAATTTCAATTAACTCGTATATAATCAAAACTAGTATATTCTCAGAATTTCTCAATAGACTTGTTATAACAAGCACAGTGAGTTAAAACCCTTGCTATAGATACCCAATCATTTGATTGTTTTTGTTTCTGGAGCCAGGTCTGGAATTTATTTAAAATTTAATTGTGTCGTTTATAGAATAGATGACGTTTGGGCTTCCATTTTAGCAGCTATTATGTTGACGTCCCTGGTGAATTAAACCAGAACACCGCTTCGAAATGCTTAGTTATAATAATGTTTATGTTTACACTTTCAAAATACTATATGTCTGGAGCAAGAGAAGAAAATCCAGAGACGAAAGTGAGAATAGATGCTCTCTGTGTGTTTGTATCTTGTGGTTTTAACAATTCACACCAGATTAAATAAAACCTTATAGTATAGTGCAGGAGTGGCCACTAACCTTAACTTTGGGAGCCGCAAATTTATAAAACTGTTTCAAAGCGAGCCACATTGTTTGAGATTAATTAATGGTTTATTAAAAAAAAGACACATTTTTTATTTTATAAAATATAAATGAAGTAATATTTATTTTTTGCTCTGGCTTACTTATAACATTAGTGTTCAATTATAATAAAAAAATAAACTGCAACGGATCGTTGCTAAACTTTATCCAAATTCATTTGAAATATTAATATGTTTGTTCCTTTATTATTAATCAGATATCACTTGCAATTTGTAGTTCATGTTGACATTAATTAAAAATAATTCTCATTTAATAGTCGAGGAATAACCATTCTACATTGGATTTTGACATTTCGGTTATTATTGTAACCATTGCTGAAGACATGGAGGAATCGACTTAAAATCAAAAATAGCCACCGATTCTCATCTAATACTTGAGGAATAACAATTCTACATTAGGTTTTTGACGTTTCGATTATTATTGGTAACCATTGCTGAAGACATGGAGGAATCGACATAAAATCAAAAATAACGATCGATTCTTATCTAATACTAGAGGAATAACCTTATTGCATTCCATTTTTGATGTTTTGACCATTAATGGCAACCTCTACTGAAAACGTGGAAGAATCGACTTAAAATCAAAAAGACTAAATTCTTTTATGGCAAACAACTCAATCTTGTACCAAACATAGCCAAATTTTTAATACATAATCAGTGGGACCCCAGAAGTCTAAAAATGCAAAAACTAACCCCCCCCTACATGAATACAAATAATTTGATTAAATATTAAATATAAGTGAGGTGCCAGGTTGTATGGTAAAGTCAAGTGGATGACTACATCAGAACTTGTCAGTTTATTTTATTTAATTATTATACTTTTTAAAATCAGTATTATTCAAGATGGTTCAAGAGGGATCAAGAGCCGCACGAGATTGACTGAAGAGCCGCATGAGGCTCGGAAGCCACGTTGTGGCCACCCTGGTATAGTGTCACGAGAAATTGCTGGCCGTCTCGGACATATTTTGATATTTCTATTTTTTGAACCATATCCTCCAATTTGTGGTCCTCGAAAAAACTCCCCTTTATATTGTTTTTTTTTAATGCAATCGAATGCAAGAAGGAGCGCACCAGTAAAGATGCAGCCCCTATGGATCTCGAAAGACCCTTGCATTACCGAAGAGAAGGAAAAGTTGATTAAGTGAGAAGGTGGAGACGTAGGTGTTTATGCACTCGGGTTTTGAAGGTTTGAAGATTATAAGTACTGGGGAAGATTGAGGCTGGGAGAGAGTTGCAGTCATGGGGATATACGTATTGGCGAATGAAGTGGTCCGGCACTTTTCTAATTTGACCGCGAAAGAGTGTTGGGAGTCGGCAAAACGCGTGCTACGTGCAAAGCATGCTTTGGGGGGGGGGGAATTACTGATTTTATCTCATCAGAGCACCTGCCGTGATAGTATCTATAGAAAAGGGAAAGGGAAGAGCTATTTCTTCGATGAACTAGCGAGTCGAGGGAGTCGGTGAGAGTAGAATCGTCAATTAGCCTGTGTTTTTTTATTTTATTTAAGGCCTATAGTAAATTCCATTTTTCTTGGTTTTGTCATTATCAAAATTTTATATTTCAATTCCCCAAACCCCTTAATTTTGGGTTCGATTTCAACCAAATTCTAATCAGTTTTAAAGCTCAATTCAAAATAAGCTGATGTGTTCTGATGTGGCCATCCACTTGACTTTACCATACAACCTGACCCCTCACTTATATTTAATATTTAATAAAAGAATTTATAATCATGTAAGGGTGGGGGTTAGTTTTTCCATTTTTAGACTCCTGGGGTCCCACTGATTATGTATACAAAATTTGGTTGAGTTTGGCCAGATTTTCATTTTTTGACCTTACACCCCCCCTCCCACACACACATTTTGGGCTGTTAGTTTTTGCATTTTTAGATTACTTTGGTCCTACTGATTATGTATCCAAAATTTGGTTGAGTTTAGTACAAGAGCTTATATTTTTAATTTTTAACCCCCTCCACCCCCTTAATTTTGGGTCGATATGCACCAGAATCTAATCAGCTCATAATCTCAATGGACCAAAACTACGTGTGAAATTTGGTTTCGATATTCACACTAGTTTTTGAGCTAGCTCGTCCACAAAAATTTTATAACGCACAGACTAACGGACGGACGGACAGACTAACAGACATTTTGACAAAACAATTATTATCTCGAAAAATATAATTTTTTCGATGTTCACTTATTAGAGCTTTTTGTAGAGCAAAATTCCATGGTTTCGCTCAATTTTTTCTAATCAAAATAGTTTCAGCCGTTTTTGAGATATTTCGAAAAAAAAGAAGGAAAAAAACCACTTTTTTCATGCACGATTACAATACTTGACCATACCCTGTATGGTAAAGTAAAAAACTACAAGTGAAATTTCGTTTTAATATTCAGTCTAGTTTTTGAGCTAGAGCGTACACAAAACTTAATAACGTACTAATTAACGTTCTAGCTAACAGACATTTTGACAAAATAATTAATATCTCGTAAAATATAATTTTTTCTATGTTCACTTCATAGGGTATTTTTGTCGCCAAAACCCCATAGTTTTTTTTTTATCAAAATTTTTCAGCCGTTATTTCGAAAAACGAAGCAAAAAAAACATTTTTTTCATATACGATTACAATACCTGACCATATACCCTGTATGGTTATAGTAAAAATGATGAATGAGAATAATTTTCGAAGGAGACTATTAATTTCGATCTTGTGCTCTTTTATTGAAGTGCATTGACTTGGGATTTGGGACTTGAGATTTAATGGGTCCGAGACGGCACTATGAATGAACTTGTCATAAATTGAAGATCTTTTATTCATTCAACTAGGTGAGAGCAGAGCGGGTGACAAATAAACTAAGCGAGCTGTTCCCTCCACTTTCAGTTATTATTAATTGTAAAATTACCATAATAAAGGAACCTAGGTGTGCCTCAAGAGCAGCAACTCTGGAATGAGCTATGATTGAGGGCATTCTTTTTCGATTCAGTTGACTGGAGATGTCAAGGAACTGCCTTATTTCAAACAGGACGGTTGGGTTTCTTCTTCAAGAGGAGCGTTCCAGCATGGTCACTTTGATCTTACACGAAAACAATCTCCTTATCTGAACTTTTAAATTACGAGTATCTCTCGACTTCAAAGTCCAATTCAGTATTGATTTCTATAGTGGTTCTTGTTTTTTAATTTTTAATCTTTTTATTATACCTAACGATCAAATTTTTTACCCCTTAAAACATTTGTGTTTAAAATAAGGGCAAATAGGCTCCAAATTCTCACTGTTTGCAATACTGTTCAAAAGGCGATGGAATTTCAGAAGACAGAATTCGGGGCCTATTTACCATTATTTTAAACATAAATGTTTTAAGGTGTCCGCTTTAAGGGGTATGTCCACTTTTGGGTCACTTTATTAGGATAAATTAGGAAAATTATCTCCAGAAAGTAACTTATCAAAGTCTTCATTCCAATATTATAAAATAAGTTTCATCTTGATCACACAACTTGAAACAAAAAACGAATTGTCCTGAAATTGTATAACTTATGGCTTTTAGGTTTGTGAATCTATTCAAACTGTTAAAAAGATTTCTTGCTGAGAGTAGCACAGTTGATTTTAGAGGATATCCTTTGCTTAATTCAAGCTCAATATTTGTTTGAATGAATGATCATAATAATTACTATGTGTTGGCTTATCATTCTTTCTTAAAGCAACTATTTTTCAAAATTTCCAAATTTCCATTGATAAAGAGACAATTTCTTCCAAAAAGTTTTGATATTTTTAAAACGTTTTGAGATTCTTTTGATAAAAGAACAGCATTATAAAATTATATCTATTCTATAGTTTAGTTTCGAATCAAACAGAAGACACCCATATTGGTTTTCTTTAAAATCCAACAACTCTGCTATTCTTGGCAAAAAATCTTTTCAAAGATAAAATAATAAATTTACTTATTAACATTTGAATTTAGTGAAATCACACATATTTACAAGAAATTATAAGTTGGTGTCATCTATTAAATTCGATGGAATGGAATATTTTTAATTATATTATATAGCCCCTAAAACCTTGGTAAATTGGATATTGAATTGTATCTAAGTTTCTGAGATTGGCTCGTGATCCCGGCTTCTTTTCCTTCTGCTCTGTTCTTTTCACGATTGAGGGGCCAGTCCATACAGGCCTTTAGGGGATCCACCTTCTGGTGTATCTCCTTCTCTCATCAATATCATTAAAAAAAAAATTTTTTTTTAAAATATTCCATTCCATCGAATTTAATAGATGACACCAACTTATAATTTCTTGTAAATTTAAATCTATTACCATAGGCAAATTAATATCTTTCACACACATATTTAATTATAATTATTTATTAAGCAAGAACAAATAATACAATACAACTACGCCGTTTCGATCGGCTTATTCTGCGATCGTTCTCAAGTATGAGGATCCACTCCGATTTTAGGCTAACTGAGCCGGACACAATGATAATCAAATTAATCACAAAAAAAGCTTATAATAGCTTCATTACTAATAAATTTACTTAAATGGGTTTATTATTAATCTCTGTCGCTGTTTATTGAGTAATTGGACTTGAACTAAAATTAGAAGTTACATTTTCAAAATGTTGCACGTTTCCCACTATATTTTTCTGCTTCCTCAGGCAATATTTTAACTTAACCTCTTCGTTCAATTATTGCATGAGGAAGCAGAAAAATATACTGGGAAACGTAGCAACATTTTGAAAATGTAACTTCTAATTTTATTTTAAGTCCAAGTACCCAATAACCAGGCACAAAGAAAAATATTCATCATGGACGATAACAACACCAATTTATTATTAATGTAGGAGTGCGGGAAAGTCATGTGATCTACACTAAAAACGTCAGAAATTTTTTATTTCAGTCATTTCCAGAAGTCGAGAATGTCTATTTGTATAATTTACGCCGTGTGAGAGGCTGTTTATTCTGGAACTGATCCTGGAGATGGTTTATTTTCTCTCTCTCTAATCGTATGGCAAAGTTGCTTTGGTAGTTACGCCTTCGGAAAACAGAGATTCTATTAAAACTTGCACGTTTTAAAAGGTTGCCTGAAATATTCTAATCGACAAATAGAATAATAGTCGGAAGTTGCAACTCCAAAGTCAGCATTCAAAGAGTTAATCTATTCAAATTGTATTAATTATTTCAAATTGCTGATGGTGAGAGCGACAAAACCTCGGTTCTTTTTTTCTCCGTCTGAGATAATTTAATAGCCTTTTTGCTTGAGCCCAAATGCATTTTTCTTTTATTCCGCTTCCATTAATTTGATTCAAGAACCAGAAGGCTCCAAAGGGAATGTCGAGCTCAGCCTTTTTTCTGTTTTAACACGAAATTAAATTCTAATTGTTTAATGGAAGATACATTAACTACGAGATACATGAATTGTTTGCTTTAGTAGTTCTAATGAGAAACATCTCTCTCTCCCTCACTCTCCTTTTGGTACTATTGAGCATATACTAATAGGGTATGCCTATAAAAATTATTATCAGGAAAGAAATGTTAATTTTTCATAGGTACAGTGGGTGGCCAAATTATTAGGCACTTTTTTTCTAATTTTTCAAGTTTAAATGAATTTTGTGAGTAAATAAATTGTTTATGAAAGATATCAATTTGCCGATGGTAATAGATTCAAATTTTAATAGATGACACCGATTTTCTAAAAAAAAAAAAAAAAAATTGTTTTTAAATATTTTTTTTTCTTGATTTTTGTTGCTAGTATATTAATTTGCTTGATATGAACCCCTTAACAAACCTATTGGAGTTCACGAAATGTGAGAGTGCCAAAGAAATCATCACCACTAGACCTATATAGACCATCACCTATAGAAACCCTTATCGAGTATGGTATCACAGCCCCAATCTCCCAAACAACGCAAAATTATGCACAAAAAGCATAGCCTTAATCGCAGCAAAGGGTGGGCATTACAAAACATTAAGATTTTACTTAATTTGAATATTATTAATATTAATATTTAAATAAAAATAGAACTTTGTAGTATACTAAGAGAGAACTACCAAGATTTTGAATATATTTATACGGATGGATCAAAAAAAGAACTCGAATCCCACACAGGGGGTGCATTTTATCACGAAAACACAGGTTTTTACAAACAGTTCAAATTGAGGAAAGATGTATCTATATTTACAGTCGAAGCGATGGCTATTCTCAAGACTTTGGATTATATCAATTCTTGTAAAAAGAATGAAAAATTCCTGATTATTTCCGATTCAAAAAGTGTACTTTTAGATATGGAAAATTTTGGAAAAAAATCAGAGAATTATTTAATATATCAAATAATAAACAAACTAATAGAAACTAAAAAGGATATAAGATTTTTATGGATTCCAAGTCATGTGGGAATCAAGGGAAATGAAGCAGTCGATAAACTAGCAAAGGATGCGATACAAATAGGAGAAATATTGGAAATAGAAATCCCCAAACCAGATGTTGTTTCTAGAATTAAAGGAAACATATTGTCAACATTTCAACAAGAATGGAGAGAATCGAGCAAAATCAAAGGCTCACATTTATACAAAATTATGCCAACAATACCCAAAAAACCGTGGTATAATGATATAACACTTAATAGAAAAATTATATCTCTTCTAATACGATTAAGATTGGGACATACAACAACTCCTAAACACCTATTCCAAATGAAAATAAAGGACAATCCTTTATGTAACTGTGGCGAAATTGGGGATATTAACCACCTGGTACTAAATTGTATAAACACAAAGCATAAAATTGATAAATTTTATTCTGAGATTTCGCGATGTATTTCATTTCCAATGAGCGTAGAAACAATTTTATATCACTTATTCAATGAAAATGAAATGACTAAAGAAATAGTAAAATTCATAATTTCACTTAAATTATTTATATAAATTGAACATTTTGAATGAATAAATTTTATGAGTGACTCCTATATTAAGTACAAATGATGGCCAAATGGTGTCCACCAAGGCCAAAGGAAGAAAAAAAAAAAAAAAAAAATATTAATATTTTTATAAAAAAATAAATAGATAAGAATAAGTATTTGTGGTTTTATATTCTAAATAAAGTATTCTAATGAATAAAAATAACTTCGAGACCCAAAATCATTTATTTTCTCATTAAGGTAGTATCACCATATGGGTTTTCTTAGAATTTTTTTGAAATTTAGAATGATTATTATTTAAATACTTCTGCATCGATTGGTGGAAAAACGAAAAATTTATGAACAATATAGTTCCGGAGATATTAAATTCCAAAGATAAAGTTTTTCGGACTCTTATACACATTGCACTATAGGGGATATCAGAAAGTTTACATACATATATTTAATTATAAATAAACTCTTCTTACCATTGTTATAAAAATCTAAACCAACATTAAGCAATAACTAATACATTTTTTAGGAAAATTTTAATTCATAGTTACAACACGGTTTCCGAGATAATAATGAATAAATAATGAAAAATGTATAATGAAAAATTTACACTAAAAACAAGCTGGCAACAAAGCATGTATTTAACCTAAGAGTGGGTTAAACTTAGTACTTTTTTACGTTTTTTTGCTTCAGCCATTGTCTTAATAGCTTTCAATCGCTTATTAAGAGCTTTTTGTTTAATAACACTAGTAGCACAATGTTTTAAACTATATAGTAATCTATATAGTGCCTATATAGATTTCGAGAATCTATATAGCGCACACATAGCAGCACAATGTTACAAACTATATAGTAACTATATAGTCCCCTATATAGTTACTATATAGTTTGAAACATTGTGCTAGCTAGGGAAATCTCCCTTTTTTAATGTACTTTATCGGAAATTTCGGACAGTGTTGCCAGATTTGTCAAACGAGCAGGGAATTGGCTAGTAGTCGTACATAAACAGCAAAAACTTGTGGGCTTATAAATTATGAATCCTTATTGTCTGTTTTATATACTCTAGCATTAACTTTTTGGTAGTATTGTCGCGAAATAACTACCTTAAATTCATTTAAATTTGAAAATTTCTAATGTCCCTAATAATTTGGTATGTTATTCGAACTAGAATGACTTTTTCCATGCTTTGAACAACAACAAAGAATTGTTCATTTTTTAAAAGATAAAATATATTTGTATACTGTTCAATGATTTTGGAATTGAATTTTCAAAAAAAAAATTAAATTATTAAATCTGAGGAAATTGCGTTGAAATCGATTATTTGATTTGGATCTGATCAAAAGAGGAATTGAGAATAATTTTGTGAAAAGGCCACTGATAGAACAATCCAATCCCTCTCATGCTATCTATGGACATTGGAAAAAAGGCGCAAAGGTCAAAAAACAAGTCAACACAAGTTTTAGTCGAGTATAATGATTGTAAATTTCTGCTATTCTAGATACAGTGGTTGAAAACCGCCAAACCTATGACAATGTGCTGCTAAAAATTTGGAATTAATTGTTTTTCTCTGATTCTTTATTTGAATACAAATATACTATTCTAGAAATACCTTGCATAATATGAGTTATGTACAAAAAGATTAAATAAATAAACAAATGCACGAAAAAAATTCTTTAAATTTTATAATAAATAATTGCAAATGAATATTCCTTCGTAGGTTCAACGAGACGACTGACCAGAATTGGTAATTGAAAATATTTTGTATTGCCGAGAGTAGCAGAGTTGTTAATTCACAAAGAGAAATCAATGAGGTTTTTCCTCTGCTACTATATTCTCGACTCGTTTAATAAATTGATTAAGTTGAACTTGGCAGCACATTAGATCTCACTATTTTTTTTGGCAAACGGTTTTTATTAATCAAATTTGGCCTTTTTACATATTGTGTTTTTGTTTGGATTTCACTTTCTTATGTAAGTTAGATGGGTATTTATGCCCTGAAGAAGTGAATGTTTCGGTTTTTTAATTTTTTTCCTTTAATTGGACCTCAAAGTCTATCACTATTGCAAATTTCACCATTTTAGGATCAGCAGAAGTTCCCTAGAACTTTGATGAGTCAGTCAGTAAGTGAGTTAGTGAGTGAGTGGCAAAATAGCCTATCTTTGGTTTCTTTTTACTTAAAAATCAGACATTTTCCAAAAATTTTAAGACCGTATCGAGCCTTCCAAAAATTCTCACCTTTTCACTACAACTTTATACATATTACATTAGAAAAAGAAGTAATTATAGCTCACTTAAAATATTTATTTAATTCACATCTTCTGGTGTTTTAATATTTTTCACCTAAGAGTTATGCAACTAAAATGGCTTCCTGGGCGGCTTAATATCTACCCTACAGGTGGCGATGAATTCCAGGCCTTATTTTTCTTTGCTTGACTCAACGACGCGTCGATTTCGTTAGCATTTGATTTTACCCATAAGGCAGCGATTCTTAGCATATGGGTCACGAAAAGTGAATATTGTCAGATTTATTTCTGAAATACCAGAATTTATATAATACTTATATACTTAAAAACAGTGCATTATATGAAAAAAGTTCCAAATAAAAGTTTATTTATATCAGGGGGGAAACTAAACTACGCTATTGTTTGTCGACCTAGAACAAGATTTCAAGGGTATTTCGAGGTCAATTTCTGTTTTTTAAATGGAAACCTATATGTTTCTGTACATATTCTGAATCTACAAAAAAAACTAAACAACTTTTATTAGAACTATTTTTTATACGACATCAAATAAACAAAATATTAAATCAAATAGATCTCAAAAAAAATTCTAATAATTATTTTTAACAATTACTCAAATTAATTATCAAATAAAAATGATCAAATATTTAATTATTAAATAAATAATTTAATCACAAAGAGAAACAAAGAGGTTGTCCTCTGCTTGATGCAAATAAACATACACACATATATATCAAGATGATATATCTGTATATATATTATTTATTTGTTCAAAAATTTGATGCAAATAAACATACACACATATATATACAGATATATCATCTCGATATATATGTGTGTATGTTTATTTGCATCAAGCAGAGGACAACCTCTTTGTTTCTCTTTTGTGAATCAACAACTCTGCTACTCTCGGCAAAACAAAACTTTTCAATTAAATAATTTAATAATAATTAATAATTTAATAATGTTTATTGTAATATTTTGACACTGTTCTGAGACTTTCCAGAGTGTATTGTAAGTCTTCTAGATGAAATGCAGTTCCACTTTCGTTATTTTGGCCAGTTTCAGTTTCTTCATAGCCTTTATATTTCTTGTTTTTCTTAACAGATTTACAACACGATACAATGAAGCTTGGGAGGGGGTATTCCTATCAGGAAAACGTTCAGCATCCATTTCAATGGCAGCCCCAAAACACTTCTTCCAGATTCACCGCATAAATTAAGACCATTTCAATTCTGACTTCAACAAAAATGCTCCCTTTTATTATCGTAATACAATATAACTATCTACTGGATTGACATGAGAAATAAACTTTTTTAAACTCGAGAATTTTAAATAGTTCTATTAAGTAGAAAATAATCTCTTAAATCTGTGTATAATGAAGTTTTAATATCAATATAAACACTTATTTTCATTGTTGTGACTTTTAGATTTAATAAATATTTATTTAATAATCAATTATTTAATCATTATTATTTGATAATTAAGTTGAATGATTGTTAAAAATAATTATTAAGATTTTTTTTGAGATCTAATTGATTTAATATTTTTTTTTATTTGATGTACGTATACAAAAATAGTTCTAGTAAAAGTCGTTCAGTTTTTTTTTTGTAGATTCAGAATATGTGTACAGAAACATATAGGCTTCTCTTTAAAAAACAGATGCTTGGACCTCGAACATACCCTTTGAAAGCTTGTTCTAGGTCGAAGAAACAATAGCGTAGTTTAGTGTTCCCCCTCTGATATAAATAAACTTTTTATTTGAAACTTTTTTTTCATATAATGAACTGTTTTTCAGTTATAATACTGTCTTCAAGATAAAAAACTCACCCGGTATATTTGTTAATTTTCTTTTTAACTTTATTTTTAATGACTTTTTTGAAAAAAAAATACAATTTAAAATAGTTTTTAAAAATATATATATTTTTTTTTCAAAACATATTAGGTATACAGTGAAACCTTAACATAACGAACCTCATTATAACGATTTCCTCCGAATTAACAAATTCTTCGACATCTCCTAAAACTGCCCGTAAGAGTTAATGCAAAATATACCTTTACATTAGGAATACCTTATGTTAAAAACCTCTTTATAATGAATTGTCAATTATTGCAGAACATAAATAGAAAGTATAATTTACCTCTCTATAATGATTTTTGTCAACCTATAATCTTTACATAACGTATCCTACCAATCCATCTAACAAGAATTCATGTCTCGACTAATGAAGAAGCGGAAGAAGTGAGTGAAATTGCTCATCGTGATTTTACAATAAATGATGCTCGTAAAGCTCAAAATGTAATAAAATGTGTATTTCTCAAAAAGGGTGGTTTGAGTGACGGTGTAGTTAAATCCATCACGGTATTGATTACGCTTTGGATATGATAACTATCATTGGTGGTAAGCAGACCACAATTTATGATTTTTTCAAGACTTTTCAAGACTATGCTACCATGACCACATGTTTATTTTTTAATACATTTTGATTATTTTGTGAGAGTTTTTAATATTGTGAGAAAAACTGTATAAACTGTTTTTAAATAAAAATTACAGTGTTTCCATTACAATGTGTTTTACTTTTCTAGAGGAAATCTTTCATTATAACATGGTAAGTAGAAGAGTTCGTAATGTTAAGGTTGATAAATAATTTTGTTACCTAATTAAAACGATTCTAACCCCTATATAAGAAACCTCATTGTAACAATTACTTGTAATAACGAATATTTTCTAATCCCCTTTAGCTTTGTTATATCGAGGTTTCACTGTGTTAATAATTATGTTTCTTTTAACTGTAAATTGATTGAATATCTCTATATATATAAAATTCTTTGCCCGATACACTCACTCACTCACTTGTCATCAAAACAGACAGAACCACTGGACATAGAAACATGAAATTTGGAGAGGATATTACATCTATGACATAGGGGCTCAGTAAGAAAGGATTTTCGAAATTCGACCCCTAAGGGGTCAAAGGGTGCAAAGTGTGTTTTCACTGATTATGCGATATCTCTTAAGGACGATAAAATATCTACTTGCTTTTTACTTATAAAAATACTAAATTAAAATATCTAAAAACTAATTTCAGGATTTTTTGAAATTCGACTCCTAAAGGGGTCAAAAGGGGCAAAATATCTTTGCAATGTGTTTACACTAATTATGCATTTTCAATTAAGAACGATAAGATATCTACTTGATTTTTACTTAATAAAATTCTAAATACAAATATCTAAAAAGAAATTTCAGGATTTTTTGAAATTCGACTTCCAACTATCCAAAATGTGAGTGGGGGCAAAAATTAAAACTCTCTCCTATCTTGATCAAATTTTGTAGAGTTATTCTTTATTACTTTAAGAAACTATTCCTGTAAAAATCAACTATCAAAATTGACTGTATGGGGAGAAGGGGGGGGGGGGGGGCAAATTATAGAAATTTTTAGCTTTTTAGTACATTTACTCTTTAGAAAACTGTGGATTATTTATTTGCAAATATCTAAAAAATAATTTCAACCTCCCAAAATGTGAGTGGGGGCAAAAAATTAATACTCTCTCCGATAATAGATCAAATTTTGTAATGTTAGTTTTTAAGACTATATAAAATGTATGCTGTAAAAATCAATAGTCAAAATGAGTGCGTGGGGGCGAAAGAGCGGGCAAAATATTACAAATATATTTTGCAGACCTAATAATCACATGCCGAGACGCCGCCCGCCAGAGCCACTTGCCCGGAGGGTCGAGCTGTAGTGGGCGTGCCGAAGGCACGCCTGGAGCAGCTCGTCCCCTATATATTTTCAAGCGGATTTTTTTAGTAAATTGAATATTACTTCTCCCATTCCCCTTCAAATCAATCTCTGACAAATCCCATGGTAGGCCTTACTAGTTAGTAATTGAGAAAGAAAACATTTAACTCATATCAGGTAATTATTTATCTCTCAGAATTGAGGACATTTTATCAAAGGCTTGCAGTTTTTTTTTTTTTTTTTAATATATGGTAATTAAATTATTAATCGTTTATTCATCGAACATAATTGATAAACCAAATAAACATGGAAAATATTATTTACCTTAATTGGCTGCAAGTGCTGAGTTGCCTCGTCAGATTCTCGACACGAACTAATGGAGAGAAATAATGTCGTAAACTCTGATTAGTTACCTACCCGAGCCCACGAGAGTACTTGGAATGATTCTTGAAAAGAAATTAATAAAGATATTTTTAAAGGTAAATTTATTCTATACGATATTTGCTTCTTTATAAAAGTTATAAATAAATAAGTGAATTCTCAAAAATATGTGAATTCTCACTAATTTTATCAAAATCTTTTTGATGTTTGGTTTTGGTATTTTTTTTTTTATGTTTTTAAAACTTTTTTTAATTGGAATTTACTCTGTATGCTCATCATGTTCGTATGAAATTTTTTGATTTTTAGGGTACTGTACAAAACAAAAAATGGAACCTTATTAGTGTCGATAAAATGTATGTCAGACCTTGAGAGCTAGTAAAATAAAATAAGATACAAACTTGAAATTAAAATTGAAATGAAATAAATTTTTAAAATTTCAAATAAGATGTTATTTATTTATTTTTATTTAACTTCACTAGAAGCTATATTTTCACCAAATTGATTTTTGAAATCTATAACGAAAATGATTTCATTTTTCATGAAATTAAAAATTGTATTAGTATTTAAATTAGCTGATGATTTTAGGGAGAGTCAATTTTTGTGGCTTCAAAAATAAGATATATTTTTTTATCATGTAATGTGAAACCTTCCTGTGGTGATTAACTAGAATAAGAATATATATATTTTTTAAAATTTAATTCACAATGATGGCGTGGGAGGCCTGAAAATGTTTTCGATTGTTTTTATCATCTGTCGGCATTCAAAAAGAGTTTAGCATAGAATCATGATAAAATTATTTAAGTTATTTTATTCTCTCCTTAAATAAGAACAATTTTATTATCTTACCAGTGGCGTGCGGTCCATAGACGCTGTGGAAGCCTAAAAAGCCCCTAAAATTTCAATCATTTAGAGTATTTTCATAAATATATAAGGTCAACTTCAAAATTTCAGAATCTTTAAATTTTCAAATTATTATCCGTTATTTCAAATATTTTTATAAAGTCTTGAGAAGTATATTGATTCTTGAAATGAAATAAAATTGTTGCCTAGCTTCAAGGGACAATTAAAATTAATGATTTTCCCGAAAAGGGTGCAAATAGAAAGAAGGTTTGAAGTCCCTGCTCTGGTATATCTTCCAGTTCAAGCATGTCAAAGACAAGTCCAGACGAGTTTTAGTCGAATAAAAATTGCTCTCGCTGAGGAACTATTAATATAGAAATAATACAAAAAAGAAATAAAAGAGCTCTCAATATATAAGATCGGAAATAACTTAGATTGCTCTAGACAAGTCATAGCTTGCATCTAGCAATAGAATTAGGTGTTTAAGATTTTCTTAAAGTATAGGCTGATTCATTGTGGAAGATGGTCGATTTCCATCTCACGGACTGTGGAATTTAAGTCACAAGAATTTATTTCCTACTCTTACCCTCACTCACAACAAAGCAATACTCGTTAAGGGCAAAAGTCACCAAATATATTTTTTTTAATTTAATGTTAAATTTGAAAAATAACGAAAGGGATTGCAAAAAAAGCAAAGATAAAAATAGAATTTCAAAAAATTAAGGGTACTTTTTTGAACAGCATCCCCTGGTTGAAAATTCAACAACCGCCACTGTATCTTACGTGTTTTGAAATATATTTGAATCTTTTTCTTATCTCTTAAAAAGTATAGTGGAAAATTCCTTCTTATACTTGTTAATATCCATTGTACCTACTACTATCATATAATGATATATGAGTAGATATAAGGGAAAGTAAAATGGCATGGCGCTAATATGAATTTAAAAAATAGAAAACTATAAACAATACAGAATCAGAATAATCTGGTCACCATGAGCAATGCTTCTCAACAAAGTAATGCTCTCGAGCTGGTCCGCTAGTGCTTAGATTTCCTAATTAATAAAACAATTATTGTTGAACTTAAGATTGAGATATGGCTTTTTTTATTTCTGTTGACTCGAATAAATCTAATTTACGCCTTTTGGAGGTAAAATGTGATATAAGAATAAGGTTATTCTGGGATAGTTAATGCTGAATGGTTGTTGACGAATAAATGATTTGCAATTGCTGAATGAAGCCTAAGGAGGTCCTTTCACTCCATTTGAGTCAAAAGAAGTGTAGTATCTAATATTTAATAAAATAAATTAAAATACAAATGAAAAATAATGGAATTAAAAATAAATAGTATGAAAGCCGTAAATATTTGAAATAAAAACAATTATAAAAAAAATGAAATACAAAAGTTAGTTTGATTTATTCAAATCAGCTGATAATAAGTCTAAAATTATTGGATAAAAATGTTTCACCAAGTACCAACACCAAATTCCTTAAAAACTATTGATAATAAGTCTTGTATGATTTGGCAATGCGTTGTATTAATAGGGTTTATGTTTAAATCCAAACATAGCATTTATGTGATTTTTTAAAGTAAATATCTAAGTAAATTCGCCGGTCAATCATATATTTTATTGCAAAAAAAGAAACCTGCATGTTTCAAAAAGCTAATTTTTAGTTTTTTTTAACTTTATCTAATCAACTAATAGTAGTATAATTCAAGAGACAGTGTCAAGATCTTAATTTTCCATAAGACTCTAAGAAAATGTTTACATTTAAAAAATTTTATTTTCAAAAATTTGCTCGCTAATATGTGATCCAAACTTCACCAAATCATAGATAGAGACTTTAAACTATTATACAAAATTAAGTTATAGTTATAATCTAATATTTTTTATTTAACATTGGCGGCGAAAGGACCTACTTAATGGTGGGGCTTCTGGCTAATGTAGTCGTCTAAATCAGGGCAGGCTCGAAACAACTTCACTTGGGGGGGGGAACAAGAAATTACCAACTCAATTTTAATTTTTTTTTTATTTTTGCTAATTATAATTTACCATTTATATAAAGAAAATTATTTAATAAATTCTAATTTTAGAGCCCATTATTATATTGTTATTTACAAACATTTAAAAATATATTGACTTTTATGATAAAATTACATTGATATTTGACTCATAATATTAACTTTATATAATAAACTAATAGTAGTATAATTCAAGAGACCGTGTCAAGATCTTAATTTTCCATAAGACTCTAAGAAAATGTTTACATTTAAAAAATTTTATTTTCAAAAATTTGCTCGCTAATATGTGATCCAAACTTCACCAAATCATAGATAGAGACTTAAACTATTATACAAAATGAAGTTATAGTTATAATCTAATATATATTATACGTTAAAGTAAAATTATGAAATTATATATTTTTTTTCCAAGTTTCAAATAGTATTTTGTCAACTCAAAAAATTTTACCTACCTTAAAAATTGTCTATATAAATCTCCGTCGCTGACTCTTTTATCAGAATTTAACATGCATTTTGAATGAAGTAAAGAAATAAAAATAAATTTTGTGAAGAGAGAATGGCGTAAGTTCAAGGAGAAACATATTGAATAAAATTAAAAATGAATTAGTTGGTAGGCAACCACATATATTACATTTTGGATTAAAGGGACAATGTTTAGATCCACGAAAATTAACGGAAATCAAAAATATAATTTTAATAACACTAATATAATAAACAATCAATAACCAATAGTTGACCTATATCTATCCAAACAATAGAATATTTCTATCCCATTCATTCATCCCTCATATTTAGTTATCAATATAAACTCCTCACTCCTGAAGATGGGCTCGTCGACCTAAAAATATATTGAGTATTGCTCATCTCATAAGCATTAATGAACTGTTCAGAGTGACGGTGTTTAAAAGCTCTGCCTGTGTGGCTATTTTAGAACGCGTCACAATCATCACATTGTAATTTGTAATCGTTTACTTGAAACTCAAATATTTAACTTTCCTTTACCTGGTTTCTCCATTCTACCTTTCTTAAACAAATTTTCTGAGACATTTTATTCATCATGCCCCCACCCCTCTATCTATCCCCTACCTCAATCTAAAATTACATACAAAATGCATTGTATCTATTTTCATCTTTAGTCAATGTGAACTTCTAATAATGTGATAATCAACTGAAAAATGTTGAGATTTTTAAAACTCCATTTTTAACTCTATTTATATTTTATTTTTTCCTTACTATGAAACACCATCAATCTCAAACTTATAATTTAGTAAGACTAATTATCGGTAAAAAAAATCTTCACAGGAATACCTTGCGCTCCTTAATAAAAATCTATTTTAGACCCATCAAAAATTCGACCTGTTCAAAAATACATTAGAGCATCGATAATCCGGATTAATTGTGACCGAACCCTGTCCGGTCCGGATTATCAAAATGTCGAAAAGAAGATTTTCGAAAAGAACCAAAAATATGTCTTTTGAGTTCATAACAAAAAGAAAACTAGCTAAAACCGTTAATAATTCACTTTAATCGTGAAATAATTGGAGCAGAAAAATAAAACGATTAATTAATATGATCTTATAATGTATTTTAATGAAAGAATATACGTAGATAATTATGTAATGACAATATGTAGATACATATGTATCTTACAGAATACATTGAAAAGTTTTTGTTTTGTCGAGAGTAGCAGAGTTGTTGATTCACTAAGAGAAACAAAGAGAGTTGTCCTCTGCTTGATGCAAATAAACATACACACATATATATATCGAGATGATATATCTGTATATATATTATTTATTTGTTTGAGACTATAGTTTCGAAGACTTGGTCTTCATCATCAGTCTTTCTTCAATTATAAATGTTTTTCATGGAGTCAATATCATATGGATATTGAAAACTTGGTGTTCCTTCGTCACTGCTGGTCGGCTAGGAACTAATAAAAAGCTATAATAAGAAACTATAGTCTCAAACAAATAAATAATATATATATACAGATATATCATCTCGATATATATATGTGTGTATGTTTATTTGCATCAAGCAGAGGACAACCTCTTTGTTTCTCTTTGTGTTACAGAATACAGTTTAAACATTGTCAGACCCCGCCCAGCTTGTCACATCAACGCTTTTGCTTGACAAATATGTATGTATATTGTATATCGAGGGGTGAACTGCATTTTGGAATTAGGTGTACACGTCTTTGGAATAATGTGGAATTATTTTGAAATTCATTAGATAATGCCCATTCATCTAATGTCTTCTACTTGGAAATGAAAGCGGAAGTAGGTGTACTCTATATTAGGTCGCGGTTCACCCGTCGTTGTATATATTCACCAACTTTTTTCACCGGAATTAAATCCGGATTATTGACTGTCCGGATTTCTTTCCTCCGGATTATCGACGCTCTACTGTAATGATACTGTAATAATACAATTTTTAAATTGGGGGAAAATTAATACATATAATTTATAAATTTAAATTTGTTATCAGTTTACAAGCTACGGTGCTCTGACAGAACGACAGATAGACAGATATTGTAACGACACTAATAGGGGCCGTTTTACTATTAAACGGAACACTATAAAGATTCAAAATCAGTCTTTTTGTAACGATTTTTTCTGTCCATTTTTTTTATGGGTAATGTCCCTAAATCACTATAAGCATTTTCAATGATAATTCACTTTTTTTAATACTAGTACGTAGGTGATATATTAATATGTTCCGTTTGTTGGTTGTTGTAAGCGAAAAGGCCAACGTGAGTGAAAAAGCCTGAACTAATCCTCAGCCTAGCAGCGCAGGAGATGATTGAATATGATTTCCCAGAGGCACTCCAGCGATCTAGATGAACTGGAGAAGAGAGCAAGCTTTGCAATGCGGGGATTGCCAATGTCACCCTAGGGTTATCAAGGATGGCCATTTTCAAAATGGCTATCGAGAAACCGAGCTGCGAAGAAGCTGGTTTCCATAAGTATAGAATAAAATTTAGGCGGAAATAATTCATTCTGTATAAGTAAAGTGTTAAATTTTTAATGAAGTAAACGAAAAATGCTATGCGAACAATATGATGAATCTTGTATCCGGAAATGAAAACAAAGGCTCATTTGCGCGGAATACGTGATTTGTAAACATCCAACTTCTTGGTAAAATTAGAATTAATCAAACAAGCAAACAATTGCCGAAAGGCTTAGCTTTATTTTACCTCCACATAACTTCGCAGTCTCTATAAGCCTAAATCTGTCTAGAACAGTAAACTAGCACCAAAAAACAACTCTTTTGCAAGTGGTCGATTAGTTGAGTTTTGATCGCATATACGGTAACTATATCTATAAAATGGTTTTGTCAACTTTTTTACTTTATCCAATGCGAAGCATGGGTAAAGTATTGTAATCGATCTCGCGGCAAGCGCGATTTCAAAGGGTCCTCAGGTAAAGATTACGGAACCCATGGTCTCAATTAAAGTCACAAATTGTCATATTCAATTAGGTTGAATTTTAGCACGTGACGGTTTTGCTAAAGATTACATGGGGTCTCGTCGAGAGGCCTAAAAGTGCGATTTTTTCAATTAGTGCGTGCAGACTGTACTATATGTATGTAGAGATGTTATCGTTTTTTCCGTCCGCGATTTTTTCCACACCGTTGCACCGATTGAAATGAAATTGAAAACCTACTATTCTTTTGACAAAATGAAGTGCTGATTAGTTTTTGGTACATATCAGCCCACAAACATTAGTAGTTTATTTCAGTAATTTTTTAGTTTTTTCTAAATATCTCGAAAATGACTTAACCAATTTTGATGAAATTTAATATCCTAATTAGGTACCTTAGGGACCACAAAAAAGGTTAAATAAAGTTGCACGGCGGAATCTCATCATCTTAGTTTTAATAACCGTCTTCGAATTGCACCCAGGGCGGCAAGAGAAAGCTTCGAGACTCCTCTCCAAATTTCCCAAACTATTCCGAGTCGCGGCGCCTTTTTTCAATTAAAATTTTTCCATGGCGTCCTATTTATTAATATTTATTTGGCCACGCAGGAGGGGCTCTTCTTACAACATATTAGAATTATTTACAAAATTGGGTCTCTAGTTGGTGGTGGTTTACATCTCTCTATGTCTTCTTCCTTAATAATTACAGTAGTCCCAGGTTATCTTAGAATTTTATACATATTGCCAAAATTAATAAAAACAATAAAAAACTAAAAATATTTACAAAAAATAAAAATGAATAAGTAAAAGTATGTCTAATCGTAAAAGTAATATAAATTCATTTTTAGCTTCTCACTTTGTTTTTTGTCTAGTTAGCCAATAAATAAATAAGATTTGAATTTTTAGTTAAATCACAAAAATAAAAGCTTCATCAGCTTCATTACTGGAAATAAATAATTTGAAATAAAAATAAATATGTTTAGTAGTTATTATTTTTTTTTAAGTAATAATTGATATTTTGCTTTCTTTAGTTTTTGTGTTTTGATTTGAGAAATGTCTGAAACTGAAAAATGTTCATTCGTTCATGTATGTTAATTAGGATTTCTAATCCCACAATAGCGTAAAAACCAAAGGTCGTCTAAAGTACATCCAGGTCCCATAATAATATCTAATGTCGATCTGTCTAGATTTCCACAAATTCTCTGAAATGCAATTGGGGTAGAATGTCTCACCCTGGTATAGAAAGAAAATGGCGCGAAATATAAGCTTGGGCACTTTTATAATAACCCCGGATACATGTCGAGACAAGTCCATATCCATTGGAGACATTGAAACAAGCTCAGACACAGAAATAAAGAATTTTCTATTCATCAAGCATAGTAAGAGTTTTATCAATAGCCTCTACTTCTCCTTCTCCTTAATACAACTATTTTAATAAATACTAATAATAAAATTGCAGGGAAAGTCTATTATTTATATAGAGTAGAAATATGTTAAAAATTGCAAAATAAAAACACATAAAAAGAATTATACTCTCAATCTATCGGTATAGGTTAAACACGTATGAAATAATTTTTTAGTAAAAAAAGTAAAATATAAGCAGAATTTCGAGGGAATCCAAGACAAAGCAGGTCAGGGTAGTCGCCCACAGAGTCAATGTGCAAGGACGCTTGCAGACAAGTCTTTATCATTTCTTAAGACAAGCTAAGCCGCTTATAACGAGCCTGAAGGGATCGCGATGTTTGCTATTTATAACCGAGTGGTCGTAAAAAACGGGTTCATTTTTAACGTTTTTAACTTAACATTGTACCAACCAAGTATTTTCAATTTCTTCGTTTAATCCGGGTTCTCGTTATAAGCCGGTTCTACTGTATAACGTAAGGAAAGAGTGGAAAAAAAGAAGTCGAGAAATTGCCTACCTCCAAGCGTCTTCTCTGCTCGAAGCTCTGCTATGGCGTGTGTCAAAATTTCACTAAAAAAATGACAAATTACAATTAATAATATGTTCATATATCACAATTTATATCATTAAAGCTTAGGTTAAAAACAAATTTATTTAGCTACACCTACATTTAATAATTCTAAAAAAAAAATGGAGATTCGCTTACCTCAAGCAGCTCTTCCCGGGCGGACTGT
The DNA here is from genome assembly GCA_024734495.1 of Forficula auricularia. Taxonomy (NCBI): domain Eukaryota; kingdom Metazoa; phylum Arthropoda; class Insecta; order Dermaptera; family Forficulidae; genus Forficula; species Forficula auricularia. The sequence goes on from JALMQS010000212.1 coordinate 141,569, forward strand.
TTCTGGACTGGAAGCCGCTTCTTGGCGCGCGTATCTCCGCTGTAAAGAAAGGCAAATGATTATTGGTTCGCATGATTCCAGACGAGCTAATCAGAAATATTCTTTTATTCTTTCAATAAAAGATAAATTCATAATAATAAATGTTTACTTTTTCTTATTTTCCGTGAAAATGATAAAATTATACAGAAAATATGCGAATCCGAATAAATACTATCTATTAGATTAGAAGAAATTGGAAAATCATTCTAAAAGTTTTCGAAGAATAAAAGGGCACATTTTCACTTTTTAATGTGAAAAAAATATTTTTTGACTTCATTTTTATTAGATATAAATATTTTACCTGCAAATTGAATGCATGATCAGAGATTGTACTGAAAGAAAACATTAATAAATAATCATATGAGCCTCTGCAAGGGTAAAAATTCGAAATTACCCAAAATAAGGAGAACCCTAATGTATATGTTTATTTGCATCAAGCAGAGAACAACCTCATTGATTTCTCTTTATGAATACACAACTCTGCTACTCGCGGTAAAACAAAATTTTTCAACGAAAACTAGTTGATTTTTTTTCTTTGCTTTAATTTCTTTAGAATAATGAAAAATTCTTATGAAACGTCTTATGTATTTAATAAACCAGAAATTAATTTTTTTTATTTTCATTATCCCAAAACATATAGGCTTGAAGAAATAAATAAATAATTGTAAAGTTAAGGATAAATAATAAAAGAATGAAAAGAGGCTTTTATAAGCATTTATAACGCCTGATCACTGCAACCTGTGCCGACTTGCAGCGATACATGTCAGTACTTGCAGACTAAGCGAGCTGGATGGATATTGAAAATAAATATTTATAATTAAAAAAGAGAACTTTTTTATCATCATCGCATGCTGATTATTGAAGAAAAATAACAAAATTATACATTGAGCTGGGTCAATTATTCAAGGAATGTCTCTATAATATTATTAGATTTTGGTTGAAATCGAACCAAAAAAATTAGGGGGAGGGGAGGGTAAACTAAAATTATAAGATTTTCAAACTAAAAAAACCGAGAAAAATGAAATATACCATAAAATGAACCTATTATAAAATAGAGAGTTATTATTTTTTCGGGGCCAAAATTGGGGGGGGGGGGGTTCAAAAAATTAAAACTATCATTGGTAGGTCTTCGAGACTTTTATGGAAGACGAAATTTTGAAACATGAACCCTAAAAAAGACCTTATGAAAATTACTTACTATGTGGCTAAGGGGGGGGGGAGTCATAAATATTTTCAAACAAAAATTAAAGAAAGGTGATATTTCTAATAAAATAGTCTCAATTAAAAGAAGATTCTAATGGGCCCAAAATTAAGAGGGGGGTTCTTTTAGTAAATATGAAAGTGGAAATCGGTCGATGTTTCGGCTTTCCCTCATGTTCCCCCACAAGGAGGGATCCAAGTACACCTGTTTGTGAAAAATTTCATGTGGGACCTATGACTATTCAATATTAACAGTAAATGGTAATCACTGTTTTGCTCGTGGCTGGAAACCATATTGCCGTGTTAGCAGGCCCGAATCTGTTTATGATATGAATTGTTCAGTAAGGGCCCCATAATCAATTAAGGGTATATTAGTAGTTAGGGAGAGGAACAGTGCCCCCTATAAAACTCTTTGCCCCTCTAGAGAAATAGACAACATTGAAGAAATATACTGTTATTGGATAAAAAATACTTCTAGTAGGTTTCCCATTATTTTTATCCAATAATTTTAAAAATGTTTCACCAAGTACCAACAACAAATTCTTTAAAAACTATAGAAATATACTGTTTCACTCAAAAACTTTTTACCTACCTAGGTGTTCATCTGTGAGAAATTAAAACATGAATATCATATTAGAATAATAAAAAATTATACCTATAAATTAAATTATCTACCTCATTATTTTCTCATTCAAAAATTTCATACATATTAGCAAAATGTGGTAAATTAAAAATCTCTAAAAATGTCAAACTTTGCTAAGAAAATAATATTTCCAATCTTCGTTTCGATGGGTAATGGTAATAAAATTCAAATAAATTGGTCGTTCTGATGTGGCCATCCACTTGACTTTACCATACACCCTAGCCCCTCTCTTATATTTACTATTTAATAAAATTATTTATAATCATGTATGGGGAGGTTAGTTTTTTCATTTTTAGTTTTCTCGGGCCCACTAATATGTATATAAAATTTTATTGAATTTGGTACTCTTGTAGAGCCTAGATTTTCATTTTTGACACTCCACGCCTCTATTTGGGGCGGTTAGTTTTTGCATTTTAGACTTCTGGGGCCCACGGATTATGTTTACAAAAATTGGTTGAGTTTGCTCAAATGGGCTAGATTTTTAATTTTTAACCCCCCCCCCCCCCCCCCCGTCAACTGCCTTAATTTGGGTCGATATGCACCAACATCTAATCAGCCTAATCTCAATAAATACACTAAAACTACATGTGAAATTTGTTTTGATATTCACCCTAGTTTTTTGAGCTAGATCGTCCACAAAAATTTGGACTAACAGACAAAAAGTAATAAATTAGATTTAAAAACTAGAAACACGCTTCTAAAAGTACAAAATAATGTAATAATCAAAAAGCGTAAGTACTTTGTAGATAATAATTAAAAGTATATGTTTCTGAGCCCCATACTTTTTGATTATTACATTATTTTGTACTTTTTAGAAACGTGTTTTTTACTTTTTAAATATTTTTAATAGGTTTCCATATTATTTATTGTTTGAAAAGTAGTTGATAATATGTTAACTATATGTGTTTCGAAATGAAATTCCAAATCTACAGATTCAATTGATTTTATCTTTGGGTGATATTAACCACGACAAAATATAGAATTTCAATTATAAACACTTTGACTTTCTTTCATCGACGAAATTTAACTTAAATATTTATTTTTATGTAAAGAAATGAGTATCTATTTGAGAAAGAAAGATTGAATTTTTTCTCAAAATCAACTTGTGAGATATAATCAATTAAATAAAATAAATGACCTAAATTCATGTTCATAATATTTATTTTTATTTAATAAATTTAAAAAATGTTTTTTTATCAAATTAATTTACCAAATAATTAAGTTTAATTAATGCACCAGTTCAATTTAATTTAAATCGCCTTGGCATTCTATCCAAAGCACTCCGCAATTAAGTAACATAGGCGCCATTGCTTCTTGGATTGGTAACCAAATAGATATAAATTCGATTCTTACAGAAATAGTAGGTATTTAATGTACTAGTGATATATTTTTATTGGATTTTAGACAACCACGGCCAATGAATGGAAATACTGGTGTGGATAACACAGGACATGCACTTGCTACTCCTATACAGAGTTTTCATTCTTAAGCGTGTTCAATTTCTCTAAATTAAACTTTAAATGTAGAAATTATATGTATTCATTTTGCCTTAAATAATCGAATAATTTTTTTTAGAGGGTCAAATTTTATGTTCTGTCAAAAATGAAAACTATTTTTTTTATCATATAGAGTGTAAGATATCTCCCTAAAGATCTCTTTAATTGAAATTAAAATTAATTTTTCAAATTCAGTTCGTATTAAAATAAGGGTGTGAAAAACTCTCAAACTGTCCATTTTTAGGGTATTTTTTTACCTGTCGGGGTTCAGAAGTGAGCTAACTTAAATTTGAGCTCTTAATTCTAACATTAACGCATGCCTAAAAATGTTAAAATTCTTAAATAGAAAAATAGATGTAATTTTTTAACCAGTTTCTTTTTTTCATAACTCCTATAAAAAATGATTAAATAATTTGAAATTTGGCATATTTGTTATTTATTTGTTAGAAATAAATCACTGAAATTGAAAATTTTTATATTCATTATTTCTTTATATATCAGTAGAATACTCGTAAATTGCGTTATATTTATATTTATTGATCTAATATATAATAAAATAATAAATATAAAATTTTATAATTTTCAGGATTTCTTCCTAACATATAAATAACAACTATGCCAAATTTCAAATTATTTCATCAATTTTTAGAGGAGTTATGAAAAAAGAAACTTCGGTTAAAAAATTACTTTTTTATTATTCCATTTAAAACTTTCAAAGCTTTGTGGCACGTGTTAATGTTAAAATAAAATAAGCTGACGTGTTCTGATGTGGCCATCCACTTGACTTTACCATACAACCTGACCCCTCACTTATGTTTAATATTTAATAAAATTATTTATAATCATGTAGGGGAGGCATTTTTAGACTCCTGGGGGCCCACTGATTATGTAAACAAAATTTGGTTGAGTTTGGTACAAGAGCCTAGATTTTATATTTTTAGCATTCCCCCCCCCCATTTTGGGCGGTTAATTTTTTGCATTTTTAGAGTTCTGGGATCCCACTGGATTATGTATACAAAATTTGGTTGAGTTTGGTACAAGGGCCTAGATTTTCATTTTTGACACCCCCCGCCCCATTTTGGGCGGTTAGTTTTTGCATTTTTAGATTACTGTGGGCCCACTGATTATGTATACAAAATTTGGTTGAGTTTGGTACAAGGGCCTAGTTTTCCATTTTTTGACCCCCTCCTTCCGTTTTGGGCGGTTAGTTTTTGCATTTTTAGACTTCTGGGGTCCCACTGATTATGTATACAAAATTTGGTTGAGTTTGGTAAATGGCCAAGATTTTCATTTTTTGACCTCACCCCCCCCCCATTTTGGGCGGTTAGTTTTTGCATTTTAGACTTCTGGGGTCCCACTGATTATGTATCCAAAATTTGGTTGAGTTTGCTTAAAGGGCCTAGATTTTTAATTTTTAACCCCCCTCCACCCCCCTAATTTTGGGTCGATATGCACCAAAATCTAATCAGCTCTTAATCTCAATGGACCAAAACTACCTGTGAAATTTGGTTTCGATATTCACACTAGTTTTTGAGCTAGCTCGTCCACAAAAATTTGGTAACGCACAGACTAACTAACTAACTAACCAGACAACCAGACAGATAACAGACATTTTGACAAAACAATCATTATCTCGAAAAATATAATTTTTTCGATGTTCACTTATAAGAGCTTTTTTGTAGACCGAAATGCCATGGTTTCGCTCAATTTTTTTAATCAAAATAGTTTCAGCCGTTTTTGAGATATTTCGAAAAAAAGAAGGAAAAAAAACACTTTTTTCATGCACGATTACAATACTTGACCATACCCTGTATGGTAAAGTAAAATGAAAAATGTTCATAAATTGTATAGGTATTGATAAATAATTGACTCGGACTAGGCTGCGCGCGCCGCTTGTGTCAGCAACCCAGCGAACAAGCTCAGACTTGTTCAAGAGGAAGGGTAAGCCGAAGATTCGTGGTTGGCCAACCAGACGCAGGTGACGCTTTCCATGCAATTGATCGGATCTTTAAGATTAATTAGCGCTACGAAAATTTCAGTTAGCTTAAAGCGGGCGCCTGGTCATTTGTAACGACAGCCCCCTGATTATGTATACAAATTTGATTGAGTTTGGTCCAGAGGCCTAGATTTGTATTTTTTGATCCCCCCCCCCGCCCTCAATTTTGAGCAGTTAGTTTTTGCATTTTTAGTTTTCTGTGAGCCCAATGATTATGTATACAAAATTTGGTTGAGTTTAGTCCAAAAAATTGAAATAAAATTCATTTTTAACCGACTTCAAAAAAGGAGGAGGTTCTCTATTCGACTGATTTTTTTTTTTTTTTTTTTAATAATAAATAAATAATACAACAAATCTTTATTCCTCGACCTTGCTTAGAGGCACAAGTCCTCGGCGGCTAGGTCCTCCAAACATCAATACAATCTAGCCAGCAACACATTAATAAACATCAATACAAATTAATTAACAGCAATTTAAAAAATAATAAACAAGTAAAAAAAAAAAAAAAAAAAAATAAAAAAAAATAGAAATGTATGCTCATTAACAAATAACATGACCATAGATTTCCATCAAAACACAAAGTAATTTAAAATTCCGCGCAAAAACCTGATACCAGGAGCAAGCTGACGCATTAGCCATCCCGGCATTTGCCATAAGTTGTTAAGGAAACCTGGTCAAAACCTTAACAAGGATGGTATGACCTTACCTCACTTTCACCTAATCTCTCTGCTCGTGAGAACCAGATAAAATGTTTCACAACCTTAGTGACTAATAGGACTTGACAAAATTTATAATTGATTTAATCATAGGGGCGTGAGGTAGATCTATAATCCCAAGTAGTAACAGACAGATTGTTCCACAAATCAATGCCAGATCCTGCTAAATTGAATGTAAACTGATATTTTTCAAGAATCTTGGCTTACGAACTCTTTTTCTATGATCAGCTCTACCTAAATAATTTGGTTCCTGAAATCTATTCGTTATTTCCTCCCAACTCCTAAAACCCTCAGTAGGCTTTGAAAATCACTTTCAATTTAGCCCATTCCCTTCTCTCCAATAAGCTGTAGACCATCCTAATTCATTAATCATTGAAGTGATCACTACTAAACTCTATCAAATTTACCAAAAACAAATCTAGCCGCCCTCCTTTGTACCAGAATCAATTTTTCTCTCTAATCGTTGTGGATGTGCTTCGTGCTCCAAACCACAGAACAATACTCTAAATTAGGTCTTACATAAGTTAACAAACTTTTGACTTAACTTCTCTAGATGTACCCTTCAAAATTCTACCAAACATCCCTCTAATTTCCTATAAGCCTTATTGACTATATAACTAATATGCATATCCCACTTTAAATTCGCCTAGTGTTACTTCATATCTCCACCAATTGTGAGCCGATTTTGAAAAAAATTGTGCATTGGGTTCAGTCTAGCTTCCGATTGGTTCCGTTTTTTTTCCATTGGTATTAGACCTTTTTTGTTAGGTTTGTTCAGACCTAACTTCTTTGTTTATGAACCGATTTGGATGATTCTTTTTTTATTGGAAAGGGGGTATCTTAGGGATGGTGCCATATTAATTTGGTCAAGTTCTGATGATATGATCAACGACGAAATAACGTAAATCTCCAATTCTTATGAGCAAATAATCGAAATTATAATAAATAAAATCTTTATAAAAAAATCTTAAAACATTCATTTAAAACCCGCAAACGTTTCGAGAGAATTTATATATTTATGAATTGAATTTTATTATCATTTTCAGATTCATTCGCCTGACGCTTTCTCTTACGAGTTATGCATGCAAGGTATTATATTAAGTCACTATTAATAACATCACTAAAAAGAGAAAAATAAAAATAATTTTTATAAAAAAAATAAAACCGACTTTTAAAAAACTTAAATGCAACAAATAAAATAATAATAACTTAACAATAAAATAAAATCCACTAAAAGGTATGAAATAATTATCTTATTTAGTTACAACTAAACGACGAAATATTAACATGAAATTACTTTTTGAAGTCGGTGCCAAACATATACATTTTATGAATCGCACTTGACGGATCTTACTTAGTACGTTTGGCGGGTACGCTCGCTTATAGGTATAGTTTGTTTGGCACCGACTTCAAAAAATAATTTCATTTTAATATTTCGTCGTTTAGTTGTAACTAAAAAGATAATTATTTTATAGCTTTTAGTGGATTTTATTTCATTTTTAAGGAATTATTATTTTATTTGTTCCATTTAAGTTTTTTGAAGTCGGGTTTATTTTTTTTATAAAATTTATTTTTTCTTATAAAATGATTGAGCCGCAAAACTGAAACATGGCATCAAAGGCGCAGCTTATGAGAAATTTTTTAGACAAAATTGACCTAATAAAAAATGAAATTATTATTATTATAATTTTAATTTAATATTAAATATAAGAGATTGGCCAGGTGTGTGGATGGCCACTTCAGTTTATTTTATTCATGAATATCAATAGAATTGGTATATTTTTATGCGGCCCGAGGCATTTGTTTTTTCTTCAAATGCGGTCCGTGTAAGTCGAAAAGGTTGGACACCCCTGATTTACACTTTTATACAAAAACAATGTATTTCCTACTTCTTTCAATGAAATAATTATAAAAAAATTAACTTTTGTTGCAAAGAAATGGGAATTCTATGGAACAAAAATAGCTTAGACTGGGGCGGAGGCAAATGTTGACCAAGTGCCCAGCGTGTCTTCAACCACACGCCATTTTTCGTCGACACCTGGCTAACCTTTTTTTTTTTCTACGAATCTCGAATTGATAATAGAACAATTATGTAAAATTTCTTATTTATAGACGGTTCTCGAGTGAAATTAAAATTTAAATATTAAAATATCTTCCAAGGCCCTATAATATTAATACACGCAATAAAAATTATTTTATTTTATTTTTATTTATATATATATATTTTATAAATTAAAAAAAGGCTTTTTATGGACACTTTTTACTACCTGTTCAGATAAACCTGAGGGCAGGTGAGAGTAACCTAAAACATATTTTTGCATTGCTAAGATACTGAACCTGATTATAAACCCAACACTAATTTAAATAACATTTTTTAAATACATTTAATGTTCGGTCGAGTTAGCTGTGTGGTATACCACACGGTGGGCGTTAATGGGTTAAAATTAGCTACAGTAATGTAATGGAAATTTAAATACTGTTCATATCCAGGACGAAACTTATTTTGCTATCGGGTGTGAATAAAATATTACCAGTATTTGTTCATTAAAAGCTAAAAATATTTTTATTTGTAGATAGGTCAATAGTCTATTTTTTCTTGTTTTTTCTAAGGACCTCTCAGATAACCAATAGTTAAGTGTAGTGTAAGAAAAAAAATCAACCTCTCACCCGGTACCCCCAAAAGTCCGGGCCCCCTGGGCATTTGACCCCTTTGACTCCTTGAGAGGAGGGCTTCTGGGTGGCCCTGATTATGAAGCTTTGCGGCACACGTGTGAAAAGACCGCGGCGCACAGTTTGGGAACTTCTGGGATAAAAAGTTGACTGGGGGTATAATAGATATCCCAGCGGGGAAAAAGAATCTTTCTGACATATAATTAAAAATTATCCGATTCATTTCGGATCTAATAGATGCCACCCTCTTATGAGTTTCTTACTATAATACATAGTCCGGAACTTCTATTAGTTTTATTGTTCGCTTCTGAAGTATATTCAGGGTGTCAAGTGAATGCTTGGAGGGTAGGATATTGTATGTGCTGATTGTGTGTTTCGCATAGTCATAGTTGAAATAGATTAATTATTATCAAGATTGACATGAAATGGTGATAATGAAAAAGTTAGATAATTCTTGGAAACTCCAAAATGACTCGGAATTTCATTGCTAAAATCGATGTTTTATGTGAGTTTTTTTCATTAGTCTGCCTGGCCTCAGGTGAGCTCCAATGAATGTTTTATTAAGCCCAAAAACAACATTTCAATCAGTCAGGTCTATATTGAATTTTATTTCGACTCCAATTCCTTTCTATTTGTTTTATCGTAAGTAAACTTCTTAGCGGAATATTTTATTCCATACTTTATTTTTCTTTGCTATATTTGATTCTCTATTAAGCTCAAGAGAAAAAAATAAAAAGGATTTTACATTAGAAATAAAATTGAAATATTTTTCATAATGGAATTTAAAAATCCTAAATATAATTTTAAGGGCATGTACTTGGATCAATATTTAATCATGAAAACATAATAGCAAGTATTAATAAATGAGTTAAAACTTTTGAGCTCATTATTTTTCATATTAAATATATTGTTAAGGTAGTTCTTTCGCGACAATTCACACAAAAAGTTTTAGCCTCGAAACCACTCTATACATATGAACGGTGCGAAAATTTTAGGTTATGTTTTTTTAACGTGACTGTACTTGTCCGACTACTATATCCTCTTTATGAATGGATCGTTTTCAAGCGTTTGATCTTATATCCACTCCACTAAAAAATAATCCCCCAAATATGTTGTTTTTTTTTTATCAAAACTACGAGTTAAATAATTTCAATGTTTTTTTTAAGTTACTCCGAAAATATTATTCTAACAAATATTTAGTTTTTCATCAAGATGTTGAAAGTCCTTCAATGAAAATAAAATAAAATAATGATCATTTTTCCACCCTTTCCTAATCTACCATATGTAAAAAATTTCATTTTTAATTGCAATTATTTCATGTTTGGTGTGGTAAATCGTCTTCAAATTTTAACAGTGTGTTTATTATACTTTTAATGACTTATATTCCAAGTTTCGAAGACTTCTTGAATTTTTACATTTGTGAAAGAACTACCTTAAATCCATAAAAATTGTAAAATAAGTACAATATTGATGACGATACTATGATTTAAATCACTGGAATAAACAAACGTTAAACACATGAATATATGAGTTCAAAATGCCGAAAGTAGTAGCTTTTAATTTTGAAGGAAATCGCGAGAGATTGTCATCTACTAGAGGAAATTCAAAATTTGAAACACTCAACCATCTTTATTTAAAGTGTCATATCATATCATATGGCTATGTGTTTAAATTTAGAATCACCAGTTAACAAAATTTTACAAATTAAGATTAAATTTTGTGTAAAATATTTAGAGCGATACATATATATATATATATGTTCAGTGAGGCTTCCGCGGATAGTTCTATGATACATAGGTTTTTCGGGTTCTCCGCGTGGGTTTGAGAGTTTTACTCTTAAACCCACGCGCGGAGAAACCCTGAAAACCTCTAATGACATATATATATATATATAATTATTTAACTTTAAATTCAGGGTTTTAAAAAATAAAATGAGGACTTTTCTATATCAAATTCAGGATTTTAAAAATTAAAATCAGACTTTTTCAAACCAAATTCAGAATTTCTATAAAACCATGCATATTTTATATATTAAATTATAGTTTTTTACGTGAAAACTTTTCCTGAGATTACAAATGCTAATCTTGAAAGGTTTCTATAAAACCATGCATATTTTATATATTAAATTATAGTTTTTTACGTGAAAACTTTTCCTGAGATTACAAAATACTAATCTTGAAAGGTTTTAGTTAATGACCTGAAAATTGGTAGGCAAATATCTTACAATGCACCAAATTTGATCTTTTTACCTTAAAACGTTTCCTGAGAGTTAAATTAAATTAAAACTTTTTTCTTAACTATAACTTTTTTTCTATTTTTTCAACTGTTTATAAATAAATTTTGAATTTGATTTGAAAAAGTCTGATTTTGATTTTTTAAATCCTGAATTTGGTATGGAAAAGTCCGAATTTGAAGTTAAAAACCTATATATCAAAGAGGATTAACTCACAGAGTAATTAATGGCCCGGATTTCTATATTTTTGGAAGTCGGGTAAGAGTTGAGGGGGTGAACACAACCCTTCTGACCTATAATCAAAATATCCATTTCATTTCGGATCTACTAAATAAGTAGATAACACCCTCTTGTGATTTCCTTACTTAAACATTATCAACATATTATGCCTAAATTGATAAACGATGATTTAAAAAATATTTATGTATGGTATATTTATGTGAGATTATTAGTCTTTGTATAATAATATAAAAATGTAAATATATAATTTTAAATAATAAGACGAAAAAATAGTCATGATAATATAAAATAATTAGCATAAATAATATAAATTTAAATCATCTTACAATATATGGTACAGTCCTAAGACTTGTTTGAGGCAACTACCTATCTCCACTATATCCGATGGCAACTCTTTCACTTGTCTATAAGTCAAACATTCCATAGTCTTCATTAAAACTGGTTAAAATAATGCAGTCTAGGTCTGCCCCTTTCCCTTTACTTTCTCACCCTCTAAAATATTCTTAAGTAATAAACCAAAATGTATACGAGTATAGAGCATGGATATATATTTAAGGAAAACGTCAACGAAATATTTCTATCTGTGGAGAATAAGTAAAAGTACCTGGAGCCACCGAGCGATGCACGGTAATCCAAATTAAAAAAAATACAAAATATATATAATACACGCCCCTCTGACCCCCCTCCAAACCATGCACCTCACACCCACCACTGAATCCCCACCTCCATTTCACCCCCACCCCCGGATCCCCCACAACCGCACCCCATCTCCTGCACTTCCCACATCCACCCCACCTCGCACCCAGTTTTTTCATTTCCAGCTTTCTAGTGGTCCACATATTATGTGTATATTTGTTTATTTGTACACCAATTTGCCCACATTCGTTCATATTTATAAACATTATAAAAAATAAATAGGAAAATAATAATAAAAAAATAATCGTATAGGATCTGAAATAAAAACAAAATTAAATAATATTTGTTTCCAAGTTATACAAAAAAGCCTTTCAACCACTTTATTTGTAAACACACCTGTAATGTTATGATTTAGACACCTGTTAATTAAAAACAAAAAATTTCCAATTTTAATATAAATATAATATTTGTTATAACCTATTAGTGTGTTTTAAAATTAAAAAAACAATTAATAAATAAAAGATAATTTCAAAAAAATGTAAACAAACTATTTTATTGAGATTTTCATTTATAAATAATTAATTTAATTAAGAAAAGATCAAATAAGATGAAATTTGTCGAGGTCCAGACCTAGCCAGATCGTTTTCTCATCCTCAAAACTTGTTAATAGAGTCGGTTTCATCAAAATCGGCAGAACCGTTTTCAAAATAGAACCAAGATACAAATATATATACAATTTTTGCTCGTTTAATAAGAGTAGATTTACCCAATTATACAAATCCACCCCCCACACCCCTCTTGTACAAATAAATAATTGACCCCATCCTTTTTGTGATTCGGTTCTTATAATAAGATATATAATTAAAAGATTCCAATTAAATCAAAATATGTGTATGAGTGGAATTTTGAAATGTGGTTCACCTCAATAGAATCCATGATAAAATAAAATTATTCGCCATTTGTAAAGAAAAATTATTTTAACCTAAATAATATCCCTTTGGCCATCTACCCAAATGAATTTTGAGTTTTGAAAAATATATATATATATATTTTAATTTAATATTAGATATACAATGCTCTGCTCAAATAAACTTGACGACGAAACAACACCAAAATATTAAAATAATAAACTAGTGTTTATTGAAGAATGTTCTTACAATATGATAAATAAAAAGATATAATGTGAAATAAAGACTTGGCTGCAGGGCCGGCTCAATGTATGGGCAAAATGGGCAGTTGCCCGCGGAGTTTTGTGGTTTGGAGCGTTGTCAAGGTTATTCCGACAAAATAAAAATAAATATTTTTTAAGATTATACTTAGAAAAGGCGGCAAAGATCAGGTTTCCCGTGGCTCGTAGCAACAAGCATGGGTGTATTAATAATAGTTAAGTTAGAAAGGCGACAACCAGGAAAAATAAAAAATCCAATTTGTTTGTAGAATTTTCGATTAAATTTTTAATTTTAATCGAGCCCTATATAAAAACAAGAATTACAATTCAATTAAACAAAGGCAAAAAAGTTTTTGTGATTTTTCAAAGTTAATAAATAAATATAAATTTCTGATATTGATTTTTCTAAACTTTATATTTATTTTTTCGACTCAAAAGTAAAACGTAATCGTATTAGTGTATATAAAATGTCTCTGAAAATACATCTGTCAGAGCCAAGGGCGGATCCAGGAATTTTTTATGGGGGGGGGGGGAGAATGTATTGGCAAGGTGCCCGATGTATATAAGATTTTTTATCTCGTAAGTGTGTCGCGATCGAATTGCTCTATGGGGGAGGGGGGGGTCGCCCTCCTGCTCCCCCTGGATCCGCTCCCCTTGGTCAGAGCTAGCAAAATAAGATAGAAACTTGTAATTTACAAGTTATATGTATCCATTCCCTTGAAATCAAATATCGTAATGATTATTTTTGCAAGGTCGAATTTTTTGTATTGAAAATAAAAATTATTTTTTAGACATGAGGTGTGAAGTATCATTATAAATTTTACCATAAATAGAATTTGACATTATTTTTTTATTTTATTTAATTTAAATTACGGTGTGAGGACACAGAGTGCCCATTTTAGGTGATTTTTGTACCTGTCGACGTTCAGAAGTGACATAACTTGAAATTATGGATAAATTTCACTAATTATTCTCTCCTTGTTAACGACAAATAAGAACAAATTTGATATCTCAAGTATTTTGGAAGATAAAGACATGGAACCCTTCCTATGCGAGTCCGACTCAAACTTGACCAGATTATTTTTTATTCTCGTATCTACGGAAGCGGAATTACACATGCGGGATGTAACGGGGAGGGAGGATCCTCAAAGAAAGAGGGAGGATGGGTGCGTGAAGGGGGTGGGAGGAGAAAACGCTCTCCTGTACCTGGGAAAAGAAACTGCTCAGTGATCCCGAGTGGAAGGTGGTTGCAGGGAGGAAACGTTCGAAAACACGCAAGAGGCCCCAGGGAGACTTGATGCTCTGGTGATTAAAAAACTGGTGAGCTTTCTTACGCGGACATGCTTAAGAAAGTTAAAAGTGACCCTAATCTAGAAGAGCTGGGGTCAAACGTCACTCATATAAGGCTCAAATTCGTCCCTGTCTCGAATATGGCTCTCATCTGTGGAGGGGTGCCTCCAAGCATTCTCCTGCCACACTGGATGCAATTCAGAAGCGAGCAATTAAACTAATAGGAGAACCGGCTCTAACCAACTCACTCGACTCCCTGGCTCACCGAAGAGCCGTTTCTGCCCTTTCCCTGTACTACAGATACTATCACGGTGTCTGTTCAGTCGAGCTGAAATCAATTATCCCCCCTAATGCCCTCTTTGCGCGAAGCACGCGGTTTTCTAACGCTCAGCACCCCTTCGCTGTCAAATTGGATAAATTTCGAACAAGCGCTTTCGCCAACTCTTTTATCCCTTTGACCTCCAGAGACTGGAACTCGCTCCCCGCCACCATCTTTCCCGCGACCTATAACCTTCAGCTATTTAAGACCCGTATCCACAGATACCTTCGACCCCCGCCCAACCCATAAAATTCTTTCTTCTTCTTTTCACGATGGAGGGGCCAACCCAGGCCTTTAGGGGTTGCACCTTTTTTGGTGTAACTCCTTCTCTCATCATTATCATAAAAAAAAAAAAAAAAATATTCGGATAGGACAGCGAATGGTGACTTGCTCCTGAGACTAAGGAGCTCACGCAGATCACCGGAAGTTCAGCTCTTCCAAACTTTCAGTGGAGCGCTTGTTGGGGGGAGATGCTCAAGTCAAAATTCTCTCGCACAAAATATGGGTGGAGAGTCAGGATCTCGACGACGTCACAACCAAGGAAGAGATCTGTGCGGCCCTAAAAAATAAATTCAATGAGGCAAAAGATCTTACAGTGAACGAGGTAAAGAGCCTGCGAACAACACGTATTGGAACTCAGACTGCGGTAGTGAGCCTTCCAGCTAGTCTGGCAGAAATAGCGCTTACAGAGGGAAAGATACGAATCGGATGGGTTGTGTGCCGTATCCGCGAAAAATCCGGCCCTATAAGATGCTTTAAATGTCTAGATTTTGGACACTTAGCACGGTTCTGCAAAAATAACTGCGATCGTTCAAAGCTGTGTTTGAAATGTGGTAAAGAAGGACATATATCCAGATCATGTAATGAAGAGCCGAAGTGCATGCTTTGCCAAGGGAAGATTTGGATAATGTTAATGTTAGTCATATCACTGGAGGCAATTTATGCCCGGTGTACCAGAGAGCATTAAAGAATAAAAATAAAAAATGGCAGGTATAAAGGTAATACAACTTAATCTGAATCACTGCAGGTCTGCTCAGGACCTATTGCGGCAAACGGTAAGGGTAATGAATATTGATGTCGCCATCATATGCGAGCAACATTCGGACCTCGAAGAAGATATATGGGCACAAGACTCACAGGGGAAGGCTGCCGTATGGGCGTGTAATAAGATCCCTTTTGAAAAAAGGATGGCCAGAGTTGGGTCGGGCTTCGTGTGGGTCGTTGTGGGTGGCGTCTACTTCTACAGCTGCTATTTTTCACCGAATAGAGACCTAGGAGAGTTCAAAAGTTTTGGACTGTCTAGTGGCCGATGCTCATGGTAGATCTCCGTTAGTAATCGCGGGGGATTTCAACGCATGGTCGGTTGAGCGGGGGTGCCGTGGAAGCGAATGCTAGAGGTGCAGTGCACTTTTGGATGCTTTTTCT
>JALMQS010000212.1:157739-224479 GCA_024734495.1 Forficula auricularia
TTTAACGGGTTATAGTGGTGTTTCACAAAGAGGAAATAAAATTAAAAAAATTAAAAAATCTTTTAAATTATTTTGGAGATTTTTTTTATTTATCTCTATACATATTTCGGGCTATGAACCCTTCATCAGGAGGTTTAACAGAAAACTGAATATAAAATTTTTACATTGTATCGATGTTATTATAGTACAGGGCGAGTGGAGGGGAGGTGAGCCAATGGGCGTTGAAAGAGTGTAAATCTATATAGTCTAAAACCCTTACACAAATTCCTTTAATAGGTATTCCCAGAATCCTATACAAATAAATTTCGAACAAAGACATCCTATTTGAAATGTACCTGACTCTGACCAGACAATTTGTTCAATACCCATTTTCTCCCTTCCACATACCTTTAAATTCAACCACTCAATTCTTTCAACGCCCATTGGCTCACCCCCTCCACTCGCCCTGTACTATAATAACATCGATACAATGTAAAAATTTTATATTCAGTTTTCTGTTAAACCTCCTGATGAAGGGTTCATAGCCCGAAATATGTATAGAGATAAATAAAAAATCTCCAAAATAATTTAAAAGATTTTTTAATTTTTTTAATTTTGTTTCCACTTTGTGAAACACCACTATAACCCGTTAAATAGTTCCTGTGTTTAGTTTTTTAGTTATAACACGAGTTCTAATTGAGCTAAAATAAGTGGGTAATTTGAAAAATCAAAAGAGAAACCTGTTTTCTATCGACATCATCATCATCATCGAGTATACAGTCCTAAGACTGGTTTGATGCAACAATCCGTCTCCACTCGACTCTGTCCCCCGCCAGCTGTTTGACCTCTCTAAATGTCTGGCATCCCATATCCCCAATTATTTGGTTGAAATATTCTAATCTGGGTCTTCCCCTTCCCCTTTTCTTTCCCACCTCCCCTCCAAGATATCCCCAAGCAGTCCCCCATGTCTCAGTGTGTGCCCCATCATCTGACCTCTTCTCTTCCTCAGACTCCTCCACAAGGTTCTTTTTTCTCCGATTCTTCTAAGAACTTCTTCATTTGTAATTTTATCCATCCAATTGATATTCATCATTCTTCTGTAGCACCACATTTCGAAAGCCTCCAATCTCTTTCTCTCCGCTTTTCCAATTGTCCAGGTTTCACACCCGTACATGGCTATGCTCCATACATATGTCTTCAATAGCAACTTCCTGTTTTCTAAGCTGATTGAGGAGGAGCATAGTAGTTTTTGTTTTGAATTAAACCCCATTTTTGCTTGGGCAATTCTTGATTTAATTTCGTTTTCGCTCCTCCCATCCCATGTTATTTTACTTCCTAGGTAGCGGAATTCCTTAACTCCTTCTAGGTTTTCTTGGTTAATTTTGATGCATTCCTGTCTCGTTTGTTCTTTTTTGTACATACTAGGACCTTGGTTTTATTCTTGTTTATTTTCATTTTGATTTCTTCTATTATGATTTGGTTAATTCCATTCAGGGCGTCCTCTAATTCTTTTTTATTGCTTCCTAGAAGGGCAATGTCATCGGCAAATCTTAACATAGCGATCTTTTGACCTTGGATTTCGATACCTGTATCAATTTTGTCTTTGAATTCTTTAATCGCTTCTTCTATGTATAAGTTGAAAATCATGGGTGACAGCACACATCCTTGTCTTACACCTTTTTTTATTTTGGCTTCTCTTTGCTCATCTCCAATATTTATAATTGCCGTCTGGTTTTGATATAGATTGTAGATTAGTCTTCTCTCTGAATTTTATTCCCGCCTGTTTTAATATTTTAAACATAATTTCCCAATTGACGTTATCGAATGCTTTTTCTAGGTCTATGAATCCGATGTAGACAGATTCTTCCCTGATAAAAGCCCTTTCTATTATTAGTCTAAGAGAGAGAATTGCTTCTCGGGTGCCTCTGTTTCTTCTAAAGCTGAACTGGTCTTCCCCAGATTTTCTTCAACTCTTTGTTCTATTCTTCTTTGGATTATTTTGGTTAGGATTTTGGAGGCATGTGAGGTTAGGCTAATGGTCCTGAAATTTTCATATTTATCCGCGCCTGTCTTTTTGGGAAGTGTGACTTATTCGCTTTGTTTTTTTGGAAATCTTTGGGATGATTCCCAATTTATAGATTTTGCTAATTAGTTCAAAGAGTTTGTCAGAAGTGCCTTTTCCCCAGAGTTCTTTAGGATTTCAGCTTGTATATTGTCTATTACGTCAACAAAATATTTTGAGTTCAAACATTGCTGTTTAATATCTAATAAGACTCGAAAATAGGTCAAAATGAAGCCTTTTATAGTCGTTTTAACCAATAATATCTCAAAACTCTGACCTCGTTGTAAGAAATCGGGAAATTGCATAATAACCAGCGTATAAAACTCTACTGGAATAACATATGGTTAGGTTTAAAGGGGAAAATTTTTTGTTGATCAGTGTTATAAAAACGAAAAGTATCATTTAAAATTTTAATAGAAAAATACACTATTAATTTCCAAGATATTGTTATCGATTCTAGCCACAAGAGAATTTGGAGTCCAAATACGCTATTTTGTTTTGAAATACTGCGGAAAAAAATGTAACATTGGCACCACCAAAAATCTGAAACGCATACAAAAGGTCCCACCTGTGGTCTGAATTTTAAAATTCTTTCATAGAAAATAAACTATTAATTTTCAATATATTTTTATCGATTCTTATACAAAAGAATTTAGAGAGTCCAAATAAAAATAAAAATTGTTTTGATATAAAAACCAAAAAAAATTTTTAAACTTTTGGCACCATCGAATCCAATTATTTTCCTATATTATTCATATTATTTTAATAATTGAAACTATATAATTAATAATATAAATTAAAATCTAATTTCTCTTTGAATTTCTAAGATTAATTTAATTAATTTGATAATTTTCTATATTTGTATAAATATTAGAAAACAAATTTCATTTTTATAATTTGTTAAAAATTCCGTTGAGTGGATTTGATCGCGAGTCTACTCCGCGGAATTCTAAATTAATTTGTATCATCTCTATGTATGAATAGACTTGTAAAGGCGTCTGAATCGAGAGAGTAATATATAAGAACTTGAGATGCCATGTCCCTCTGGGTGGTCCGGGGTGGGGTATCATGCGGGCTATACGCGGATTGATACTGGGTAACATCTAGATGGACCAATCTTTTTTCGCTCTCTTGGTTCAGGATGGAGAATCAGCTGGACCTCAATGGTTCTTATAAAACGGTAGTCTCGCTAAGTATTCTCTAAATTTCGCTTTATAAAAACATCTTTGAATTTCTCTTTGAATTTCTTAAGATTAATTTAATTAATTTGATAATTTTCTATATTTGTATAAATATACTAGAAAACAAATTTACTTATAATTTGTTAAAAAATTCCGTTGAGTGGATTTGCTCGCGAGTTTACTCCGCGGAATTCTAAATTAATTTAAAATCTAAGTTTTATATAGTTTTTCCAAAAATAATTCATTCCTATCTTGCCCAACAGGTATAAATTGAGACCATTCGGTCCTAGTTCAGGCCAACTCAGAGTCTCGATTTGTACATTTCGGTAATAGTTTTTATAAAATTTTTCTTTTATATTGAAATAATATATTGTTTTGTGTGTTATAATCCACTTATTTTCCTATATTATTCATAGAATTTTAATAATTGCCCCTATATAATTAATATTGTTAAGGATAAATAAACTGAATTTGCTTCTTTCCAGTAATTTATTTTGATTTTCAAATGGTTATTCCAAATATTTCGAGAGCGTTCTCAGCATTTATATAGGCACAACAGGTAGACCTATGGAAAAAAGATTATATGAACACAAAAGATCTGTGCTTAAAAAAGAGAACAACAACCAAACAGCATTGGCACAACATGCGCGGACTGAGGGTCATAATTTTGATTTTGAAAATTTTAATATAATTGACTGGAAAAAAATAAAACAAAACGTTTTTTCAAGGAATCGTGTTTCATCCAACAAAGCCTAAAAAAGACAGTAAATTACAAGGTAGACACGGGCTTATTAATGAGAGAATACAAAATTTTAATTGAAATGACAAATAAATAAACATTTATGCTTTTTTTATTAATTAATTGCGCGTGCCAGAAAGTGTAGACAATTTGTGGTCGTTGACCCTCGCTCGACTGGTCATTAACAGTAATTAGTTGGTTAAATTTAAATTAGCTCTGGTGTTGACCATTTTTCGATTTTTTAAATTTCATTAGACTTTATTATAAGGAGATGTAAATAATTGTATATTCGTATGTTGTTTCATTTTAAATTTGTATATATATATGTATGTGTGTGTTGTGTGATCGAGCTTTTTATCAATGTTCTGTAAAAACTGATGGAGTCGGCACATTGGTGGGGGAGTGGGTGAGTACTTTTTTGACACCTGTAATTATAACAACTCACTGACTTGCCTATTGTGTGGTCCCACAGTTTCCACTGAGGAAGAGATGCTGAGAACGCTCTCGAAATATTTGGAATAACCATTTGAAAATCAAAATAAATTACTGGAAAGAAGCAAATTCAGTTTATTTATCCTAACAATAAAAAATTAATATATCCAGTACACACCAAGCCAGCAAAATTCTTATAAATTAATATTAAATTAAAATCTAAGTTTTATATAGTTTTTCCAAAAATAACTCATTTCTCTTTTGACCAACAGGTATAAATAGAGAACACCTGGCTGGACTTCAGGACATTTCAAAGTCTCGAAATTGCTCATTTCGGTGAGGTTTTTTTTATGAAATTTAACTTTTATATCGAAATAATATTTTGTTTTGTGTGTCATAATCCACTTATTTTCCTATATTATTCAGAGAATTTTAATAATTGCCCTTATATAATTAACACTAAATTACCGTCTTTTCACAAATCCATATTCCTTCGAAGTGTTTCGCGAGTATTTTTTTAATTGTTCGCGAGTGTAAGTGTGTTCCTGTGTGGCCAGAGTATTCCCGCTACAAGCAGGAGACTTTATCTGTAAAGGTAAAATATCTTTATAATACTCTATTCATATATAAGTAATAAACTTTCTAAATTTTTCAAGCATTTTTTTTATTTTTAAAACAAAATTTCAAATAATAAAAATAATATATTAAATATAATTTTCTTTATAATATTTATATATAAAATACTTTAAATTCTCTATATTATTTTACTAATATTATTTTTTCTTTTTTCAGGTAGGTGCTCGTCCTACTAATATTAACTTTTAGATTAAGTATTTGATTTTCTTATTTTCTGGAAAATCAAATACCGTATCTTTGGGTAACGGGTAGATGTGTACTTCTTTATTGTTATAAATACAGATGTACAGACCTACTTCAGGGGCTGGCGTACCTGCCCACGTGATGAAGCTTATAGTTCTTTCTCTAATCCCATTCCAACCTCGATCCGTCTTTTTCACAAACCCATATTCCTTCGGAGTGTTCTCGCTGGTATTTTTTTACGTTGTTCGCGAGGGTAAAATGTGTTCCTGCGGGGCCGGAGATTATTCCACGATCCAAGCAGGAGATCCTTTCATCTTGTAAAGTGTAGAGTATCTTTGAGAAAACTCTATTCATATATAAGTAATAAACATTCTAAATTTTTCAAGCATTTTTTTTTGATTTTTAAAAAAAAATTTCCAAATAATAATATAATAATACATTTTCTTTAGAATAATTGTATAAAAAATACTTTAAATTCTGTATATTATTTTACTAATATTATTTTTTTCTTTTTTCAGGTAGGTGCTCGTCCTACTAATATTAACATTTAGATTAAGTATTTGATTTTCTTATTTTCTGGAACATCAAATACCGTATCTTTGGGTAACGGGTAGATGTGTACTTCTTTATTCTTTTAAATAAAGATGTACAGACCTACTTCAGGGGCTGGCGTCACTGCCCACGTGAGCTTTAGTGTCCTTTCTCTAATCCTTTCCAACCTCAATCCGTCTTTTCACAAATCCATATTCATTCGAAGTGTTTCGCGAGTATTTTTTTACTTGTTCGCGAGAGTAAAGTGTGTTCCTGTGTGGCCAGAGTATTCCCGGTCCAAGCAGGAGACTTTCTCTGTAAAGGTAAAATATCTTTATAATACTCTATTCATATATAAGTAATAAACATTCTAAATTTTTCAAGCATTTTTTTTGATTTTTAAAAAAAATTCAAATAATATTAATAATACATTTTCTTTAGAATATTTGTATAAAAAATACTTTTAAATTCTATATATTATTTTACTAATATTATTTTTTTCTTTTTCAGGTAGGTGCTCGTCCTACTAATATTAACATTTAGATTAAGTATTTGATTTTCTTATTTTCTGGAAAATCAAATACTGTATCTTTGGGTAACGGGTAGATGTGTACTTCTTTATTCTTTTAAATAAAGATGTACAGACCTACTTCAGGGGCTGGCGTCCCTGCCCACGTGAGCTTATGTCCTTTCTCTAATCCTTTCCAACCTCAATCCGTCTTTTCACAAATCCATATTCCTTCGAAGTGTTTCGCGAGTATTTTTTTACTTGTTCGCGAGAGTAAAGTGTGTTCCTGTGTGGCCAGAGTATTCCCGGTCCAAGCAGGAGACTTTCTCTGTAAAGGTAAAATATCTTTATAATACTCTATTCATATATAAGTAATAAATATTCTAAATTTTTCAAGTAATTTTTTTGATTTTAAAAAAAATTTCAAATAATATATAATAATACATTTTCTTTAGAATATTTGTATAAAAAATACTTTAAATTCTCTATATTATTTTACTAATATTATTTTTTTCTTTTTTCAGGTAGGTGCTCGTCCTACTAATATTAACATTTAGATTAAGTATTTGATTTTCTTATTTTCTGGAAAATCAAATACCGTATCTTTGGGTAACGGGTAGATGTGTACTTCTTTATTCTTTTAAATAAAGATGTACAGACCTACTTCAGGGGCTGGCGTCCCTGCTCACGTGAGCTTATGTCCTTTCTCTAATCCTTTCCAACCTCAATCCGTCTTTTCACAAATCCATATTCCTTCGAAGTGTTTCGCGAGTATTTTTTTACTTGTTCGCGAGAGTAAAATGTGTTCCTGTTTGGCCAGAGTATTCCCGGTCCAAGCAGGAGACTTTCTCTGTAAAGGTAAAATATCTTTATAATACTCTATTCATATAAAAGTAAGAAATATCCTAAATTTTCAAGTATTTTTTTTGATTTTTTAAAAAAAATTTCAAATAAAATAAATAATATATTAAATATAATTTTCTTTATAATATTTATATATAAAATACTTTAAATTCTCTATATTATTTTACTAATATTTTTTTATTTTTTCAGGTAGGTGCTCGTCCTAATAATACTAACATTAAGATTTAATGATTAAGTAGAAATAAATAAAAAAATTAAAATTTATCTAATTAATATTATTACTTTATTTTCCAAATTAAATTTGAGATACTGGTTTGAAACAATATCGCCTTTATATTTTCAGTTTAATAAAATTATTTAACATGGATAGATAATATAATTTCAATTTTGGTTAAAAAAATAACATATAAAATAATTCATTTTTTAAAATAATCGCCTTCTATTTAAATATTCGCCTCTAAACTTCAATCTAATCATTTTTCTGTTTCTGATTTAATTCATTAGTCAATATCGAACTTTCTCTCATCATACTCAGATCTACAAATTTTTAATATTTGTTTCTTAAATACAAACATTTGACAAAATTATTTTACAAAATTTTGAATGTTTAAGACTTTGGATTCGAAACAAATTGCAGTATTGAGACATTGTACTTGTATTTGTTTTAGAAAAGGTCTTTTACCTATTACTTATCTCAAGTGAAGACGTATTTTGATACAAATACAATGTCTCCTATTTGTTTCAAGACACGTCTAACCTTGTAATTTTTACTATTTTCTTCTTTTAACTTTCAAATTATATTTCTGAGTGGTTTATTCTTTTGAAAATTAGGAAAATAATTAAAATTATCACTCTACTATATGTGTATATTATTTATTTTGCTATCAAAATTAATTTATTGATCTCCCTTTAATTTTTCTTTATTTATCTATCCATGTGGGGGTGGTGACAGCTACCTTCTCGTGGTGACGCCTGTTTTTGCTAAACAGCTGTCTATGTCTCTGCGTTTAAATTAACTATAGAGACATAATCATATATAATAATTAGATTTGCTTACTTTTTACATTACACACTACACATTCCTATTAATGATAATAATCAATTTCGAAAACGCAAATATCCAAAATTATAATTTTTCTTTTTGTAGACGGAATTAAAATATATGAATTTTATATAAATATAATATAATAAAAAATTCTTGTTTTATTTTTATAACTAATAATACCTAAAATAAAAATCATTCAAAATTTATGCAAATAATAGTATAATTATTATATATGAAATTTGAAATAATTATTTTCGACTAAAAATACAAGGGAAAATTTCCTACAGTATTTCTATTTTAATAATTTAATTAGTAATAAATACAATGGCTTTGTGTATTTTTTTCTAAATTAAAATTTGTGGTGCGGGCCCTTAGGCTGCAGTCTGGTATCCTTTACTTAAATCCGGCCCTGATACTAACTGATCATGGAATTAATTTGAAAATACCATCTGTACTTTTTGTCAAAAAATATCCGAAATTTATATTTTTGCAAGATGATTTACAACACTACTAACTATTCATGGGATGAATATTATTTAAATTATGTACTTTTTGAAAAAATTAAATTCATAATTGTTTTAAATAATTGAAAGTTATAAATGAAAATAGTATGACGTAGGCTAAGCAATATCTGCTTGCACTAATTGCTCTCGAGGGGTATATAAGAAGGGGAAAAGGATAGGGATAGTGGTATATAAAGTTGTTAGATAGAGATAGTGGGAGCGGTATGCAGGGGCGTAGGGGAAGTTAAGAAATGGTATATAAGGTGGGAGTGCAAGTTTTTTTGGCAGAACATTTTTTGTTCGGTATTTCTTAAATATTTATATATTTTACTCCCACTAAACTAAATTTATTTAAACATAATATATAACAATATAATTATTTTTTCTTATTGATAAAATATTTGCACAACACTTAATATTTATCTATTAAAATTAATAATTAATTTCATACTATTATTTTAAAAATAATGTCTACTTGCGTACCAACTCTAGATGCTTCGCCTAGTACTATAAGTGGTAGGCGTATACAACAGTTTGAGAACGTTTGATTTAGACAAACTTATTTCTAAAATTATATGAAGATGATGAGCCAAAAAGTGCTTTTGAAATTTAATATTTTTAGTGAATATAATAAATACTTATTTATTGAATATAATGTATTGTGAATTCGATATTGTTTTATTTTTTTTCTTACATATTTAATTTAAAATGTTGTAATGTTATCAGTGACTATTGTGGAATCGTTTGGAGCAATTGTGGGGGTTAGGTTCCAGTATCCAGGCACACCAATCTTGAGGTCGAAAAATCAGAAATAGGCAAAATAAAATTTGTAAAAGAAATTTTTTCGATTTGCTAGATTTTCTAATAAATAAACAAAATAAGCTGACGTGTTCTGATGTGGCCATCCACTTGACTTTACCATACAACCTGGCCCCTCACTTATATTTAATATTTAATAAAATTATTTATAATCATGTAGGGTAGGGGAGTTAGTTTTTGAACTTTTAGACTCCCGGGCTTCCAGTGGTTATGTATACAAAATTTGGTTGAGTTTGGTAAATGGCCAAGATTTTCATTTTTTGACCCTACACCCCCCTCCCACATTTTGGGCGGTTAGTTTTTGCATTTTTAGACTTCTGGGGGTCCACTGATTATGTATCCAAAATTTGGTTGAGTTTGCTTAAATGGCCTGGATTTTTAATTTTTAACCCCCCCTCCACGCCCCTTAATTTTGGGTCGATATTGCACCAAAATCTAATCAGCTCTTAATCTCAATTGACCAAAACTACGTGTGAAATTTGGTTTCGATATTCACACTAGTTTTTGAGCTAGCTTGTCCACAAAAATTTGGTAACGCACAGCCAGACAGACTAACAGACATTTTGACAAAACAATTGTTATCTCGAAAAATATAGATTTTTTCGATGTTCACTTATTAGAGCTTTTTTTGTAGAGCAAAATGCCATGGTTTTGCTCAATATTTTTTAATCAAAATACTTCCTACCGTTTTTGAGATATTTCGAAAAAAAGAAGGAAAAAACCACTTTTTTCATGCAGGATTACAATACTTGACCATACCCTGTATGGTAAATTAAAAAATAAATCATATATACAGGATGTGTAACAAAAATGTGAGCCACTACTTTAGCTCCGTATTCTACTCTTTGAAATGATCCTAAAAGCTTACAAGCTATCTCTCAAGGGCGCTTAATATGTAGCTACTGATTATTCTAATATTTAAGAAATTTACAAGAGATTGTCATCTAATAGATCCGAGATGGAATGGATTATTTTTAATTACATGTCAGAAGAGTTATTTGCACTCTCCCGGGAATCGAATCGAATTAGCAGCCCGGGCTAATTGTGGCTACTCTGATGTGAGGTGAACCCTTTTGACATATATACTTTATAAATGTATGACACACAGATTGTTAATATATGCAATCAGATTTGATTTCTGAGGGGTAAATAAAAAATAACACTACACTTTTGACATACAATTAAAAATAATTCATTCCATCACGGATCTAGTAGATGACTTTTTATAATCAATTCAAATTAACTTGTTTCAAATTCCTGTTAAATATTGACGAAAATCATTTAAAAATAGGAACTTTTATGCTCTCTAAATTTCATTTTTGATTTCATCTCGAATTTTTGCTAAGACCGACACACTACCATAATTAAATATACGGATTGTAACAAGAGTGATCGTGTTCTGTTTTGATAGTGTACATTTCGGAAAATTAAAAATTTGATATTTAAATTTGGGTCATATAAAAAGTCTCCGTGGTTTTTTGGTAAATTTTAGAAAACACACGGCCACACACATCTTTGATGACTTGGAACAAATTGAACAAACTTGGTTGGTAACTTTTGATGCATCCACCGTATAGCCCGGACCTTACACCGTCTGACTACCATTTGTTTCGGTATCTGGAAAACTCTCTTGATGGTAAAAAATTGGCCGACCGAAACGCCGCCGAATATCACTTGGCCAAGTTTTTCGACGAAACATCACAGAAGTTCCACACTCATGGAATTATGAGGCAACCCAAAAAATGGCAAACGGTCATAGATAACAATGGTCAATATGTACTTGATTCAAATTGATTTTCAATAAAGAAATTATTTGTTCTAAAATTTACCAAAAAACCGCGGAGTCTTTTTATATGACCTATTATATACACATTTTTATTTATTCTTATATTTGATTTGGAAATATCGAGTGATAAGTTTTAATCCCATGTATTTCTACCAGGGAAATAAATAGCGGCATCTTAACTATTAACTATTAGCGAATAGAGAAGAAGGTTTGGTGAACATGCATGATAAAATCAAATGCATGGGCCTAAGAGCTGGTCTTAAAATAAATGCTGAAAAGACCAAAGCAATGAAAGTGTCAAGACATAGCAACAACAACAACAATAGCTTGAGATGTGAGGATGCCAGTTACGAGAATGCTGATAATTTTGCTTATTTGGGGACTCTTATAACAGCAGAGAATGAAGTCCATCATCATTGATTATACAGTCCTAAGACTGGTTTGATGCAACAATCCGTCTCCACTCGACTCTGTCCCCCGCCAGCTGTTTGACCTCTCTAAATGTCTGGCATCCCATATCCCCAATTATTTGGTTGAAATATTCTAATCTGGATCTTCCCCTTCCCCTTTTCTTTCCCACCTCCCCCTCCAAGATATCCCTAAGCAGTCCCCCATGTCTCAGTATGTGCCCCATCATCTGACCTCTTCCCTTCTTCAGACTCTTCCACAAGGTTCTTCTTTCTCCGATTCTTCCAACAACTTCTTCATTTGTAATTTTATCCATCCATTTGATATTCATCATTCTTCTGTAGCACCACATTTCGAAAGCCTCTAATCTCTTTCTCTCCGCTTTTCTAATTGTCCAGGTTTCACACCCGTACATGGCTATGCTCCATACATAATATGTCTTCAATAGCAACTTCCTGTTTTCTAAGCTGATTGAGGAGGAGCATAGTAATTTTTGTTTTGAATTAAACCCCATTTTTGCTTGGGCAATTCTTGATTTAATTTCGTTTTCGCTCCTCCCATCCCATGTTATTTTACTTCCTAGGTAGCGGAATTCCTTAACTCCTTCTAGGTTTTCTTGGTTAATTTTTATGCATTCCTGTCTCGTTTGTTCTTTTTTTGTACATACTAGGACCTTGGTTTTATTCTTGTTTATTTTCATTTTGATTTCTTCTATTAGGATTTGGTTAATTCCATTCAGTGCGTCCTCTAATTCTTTTTTATTGCTTCCTAGAAGGGCAATGTCATCGGCAAATCTTAACATAGCAATCTTTTGACCTTGGATTTCTATACCTGTATCAATTTTGTCTTTGAATTCTTTAATCGCTTCTTCTATGTATAAGTTGAAAATCATGGGTGACAGCACAACATCCTTGTCTTACACCTTTTTTTATTTTGGCTTCTCTTTGCTCATCTCCAATATTTATAATTGCCGTCTGGTTTTGGTATAGATTGTAGATTAGTCTTCTCTCCTGAATTTTATTCCCGCCTGTTTTAAGATTTTAAACATAATTTCCCAATTGACGTTATCGAATGCTTTTTCTAGGTCTTATGCATTAAAATAAAAACTAAATTACTTCCTTCTAATGTAGGTATTATCGATTAGGAAATGAATAAAATAATTTATATACATATTTAAGTAGATATATATGAGTTAAAAGCTATGGTGTAATGAGCAGAGTAAATAGGTTACAATTTCCTAGCATTGGAGATCGAACAGTCGATGGGAAAAGATCCATTGTTTGAACAGTGGCCGCCGTTTGTTCTCTGCAGTGCTACTGTTCTTAGAAGAATTCGAAATAGGATAAACAAATAGATAGTCATCTTTAAATATTGACCTTCTAGAATTTTTATATTTTGAGTAAGTAGTCTGAAAATTTTCTAGACTATTGTATTATAATTCTTTCATACATTTTGGGGTTAATTCATTTTACATTATACCATAATAAAAGGTGGGCTGAAAAGTTCGTAGGCTAGCATTGAAAAAAAATTTTTTGGATAGAATTTGATTTTATTATTCAATATAGTTCCCTTCGCGGGCGATACAACGATTATAGCGGCCATACAATTTTTCGATGCCATTTTTATAATACCATTTGTCTTTAGCCTCAAAATAGGCTTCAGTTTCTTCGATTACCTCTTCAACGGCGCAAAATTTTTTTCCAGCGAGCATCCTCTTGAGGTCTGAGAACAGGAAATAGTCACTCGGTGCCAGATCTGGAGAATACGGTGGATGCGGAAGCAATTCGAAGCCCAATTCTTGCAATTTTGCCATTGATTTTATTGACTTGTGACAAGGTGCATTGTCTTGATGAAACAGCACTTTCTTTTTCTTCAAATGAGGCCGCTTTTCCGCGATTTCGTCTTTTAAACGCTCCAATAACGCTACGTAATAGTCTCTGTTTATGGTTTTTCCCTTTTTAAGATAGTCAATGAATATTATACCATGAGTATCCCAGAATACTGATGCCATAACTTTGCCAGCCGACTTTTGCGTCTTTCCACGCTTTGGAGTCGGTTCATCACGTGCAGTCCACTCGGCTGACTGTCGATTGGACTCCGGTGTGAAATGATGGAGCCATGTTTCATCCATCGTCACATATCGACGCAAAAATTCGGATTTATTACGATTGAACAGCTCCAAACACTGCTTCGAATCATCGATTCGTTGTTGTTTTTGGTCGGTTGTGAGCTCGCGCGGCACCCACTTTGAACAGAGCTTTCTCATATCCAAATATTCATCCACGATATGACCAACACGTTCCTTTGATATCTTTAGGGTCTCAGCTATCTCAATCAACTTCACTTTACGGTTATCAAAAATTATTTTGTGGACTTTTTTGATGTTTTCGTCGGTAACTGCCTCTTTGGGGCGTCCACTGCGTGCATCGTCCTCGGTACTCATTTCGCCTCGTTTAAATTTAGCAAACCACTTTTCTACGGTTGATTTTGCTGGTGCAAAGTCCGAATAATGTTTATCAAGCCAAACCTTGGTTTCAACAGTATTTTTTTCGCCAAAAAGCAATGCTTTATTAACACACGAAATTCCTTTTTATCCATTTTTTCAAAGTACTAAAAGTTCTTTCACTAAAAATGCTATAACTCAGATACTAATAGTGCAACAGCTGTCAAATTTATACACGCGTCTTTTGAAGGTTGGGGCTAACTAAAAATCATATGGATTTGATACTAGTGGCGCCATTTATGTGTCAGCCTACGAACTTTTCAGCCCGCCTAATATATAACATTTATGGTAGATATATAATATTAATATAATTGAAATAATTTAATGTTTCAACAGGTGATTCTGCTCCGATTGGTTGAAACATGGGTCCGGAACATTTGCTTGTACTTATGCAAGCATTCATCTTGCCATACCAGTATAATTATCAGAACCTGATCAATCTCATTCAAGAAGTTTTCATACCTGAACTGCCTACCTGTATTTTGAATGCTGATTATAATCCAAACGCGGACAAAATCATACAAACAATAGAACAACATTTGTCAAACGGATTCTTCATTTCTTATGATTGTCAATTAGGACATTACAATATTCTGGTTCTCTCTGTAGAACATAAGCTTCCTGAAACGTTAATTAATAATTACATAGATAATAGGTTAATTATTTACTCTGATAATACAGCTTATGGGGAAGATAATAAAAATAAACTTTACAAAATTAATAGAAATGAGATTCATTTAAAGAACCTCCGATTTAATAGAAAAAGTATGATTATTTTTCGTGAAAATATTACAGATAACAAAAATATTTCTGAACCTGAAATCTGGGTCCAAAACTATTATAATACATATTATAAAATAAAAATTTATAAATTAAAAATGGTATTCTTTAATCGTAGACCAAATTATAATAAAAGGTCAATACTAATAATATCGAATTTTGATTTACTTGATAATGACATAAATTTAAATATAAATGGTAAAATTCGAGTTATTCACAATTTGTTTAAATTCCGTTATAATGCCACAATTTCAGATTCCACCTCAGAAAATATATTTATCTTAGGCAGTTTTACGAAGAGAGAAAATTCAGATGACCCTAACCTATATAGATTCTATTCGGCTAATATGAAGTCGCTTTGCTTCGTTGTGCACAAAAGCCAACACTTTCCTGAATGGCAGGCGTTGATTCGTTGTTTCCATTGGGGTACCTGGCTCGCTTTAACGGTAATCTGGATAATCTGCTCCTTGATCTGGTCCAGATTCTCGCAGAATCTCTCGGTGTTCGAATCCCTGACTGATATGCTGTGCCTGTTTACGACATACCCAGCCACTTGGCTCCATTCAACAACGAATAACATATCTCGAATTCTATCAGGAATGATCGTTTTAGTTTCGCTTATTATAATCACAGGATTATTACAATCCTTATTGTATACAAATCTTCAAGCTCCAGGAAGATATCCACCAATAAATACTTTTAAACAGTTACTATATCATAATTTAACAATTAAGTGCAAAAATTATCCAATCTGTGTGTATATTACGCTAGTTGTAATTGACATTTATAACGTATCCCCATTCCTTTCATTTAACATAGACATACTAGGTAGAAATCTAAATTATGAGTCCCTTTATAAGAATCGTAGCTTAGCCTATCTGACATATTGCGAAGAGGCTTATAGCACCATCAACACAATTCCACATTATAAAGAAGAACTTCATGTCGTCAAAGAGAGGATTGACATGGATCCAGAGATGATTGGAACATTCAAAAATTTTTACTTTTGGGATGAAATTGTTGATGATATTATTCGCTTGTATGAGAGTGGAATTATGGCATGGAGTGATTCAATGTACCAATGGAATCAACAGATAAAAATTCTGTTCAGAATAAGAAGGCCTATAGCATTAAAAGTTTTCAGCCTGAAAGACCTTCAAATTGCTTTCATTCTCTTATTGCTAGGTAATCTTCTCGCACTTTTGGTGTTTATCTTTGAGATCATCTACGCAACAAGGGCCTATTGAAATTCGGTATCCTACCATATTTTGGAAGTACTTTTTTTAGGAGGAATTTTCTCAAATTGACTTAACTACATTCTGATTCTGAAGTAGAACACAATGGTGCACGTTTTTTGGCAGAACATTATTTGTCCAGTATTTCTTAATAAGCCACTTAAATATTTATATTTTACTCCCACTAAACTAAATTTATTTAAACACAGTACATTACAGGGGTGAAAACAACGAGGTTCGCGAGCCGCATGCGGATCTTCAGTCAATCTCGTGAGGCTCTTGAACAATACTGATTTTAAAAAGTATAATAATTAAATTAAAAAAATAATAATACAAAAACTAAAGTAATTTTTTCTATAAGTGTATTTATCTTTCATAGCAAATTAAGACTCTTTCAAAAAGACCTTCAAGCTAAGACATTCGCTCACTTCAAATGGTTGAAGAAAATTATTGAATGCCACCCTGATGTTCATATGAAAACAGAAGATTATTTGTGCAAAATATCTGGTCTTGCTGAAGAAATAAATGACAGATTTAATGGTTTGAGAACACTCAAACCTTTATTTTCATTCCTGGAAAATCCTTGTGCTGTTGATGTTGTGGCCGATGGATGTCCTGTTTCATCATAATTACAAAGGATACACCAGCTGTAGAGTTGGAGATACTAATTGCAAGAGTATGAAGGACTAAAAAGATTCAAACGATGTGGCTTAATTATTAATACCTATTTATCTAGAGTAGCGCCAGAGATATTAGGATACTTAAAATAAGCTTCCCTTAGGTGTAACTTAGTCATCAACAACAGTCCAATAGAACAAGTCCCAAGCTTTAACTATCTGTGAGTTCAGATTTCTAGTAGACAAAACCTTAAGGAAGAAGTAACTTCGCAAGTCATTAAAGGAGCAAAAATTTCGGGCTCTTTATCCAATCTAGTCTGGAAAAATAAATTTATGTCTGCCGAAAGTAAAATTAGGATATATAAGACCTGTGTTTGCCCGATAATAGCTTATGGGGCAGACAAACCGTTACAAAGCAGCTTCTCCGGACAACTGAGATGAGAGTTGTAAGAGCCATCCATTCGAAGACCCTGCATGATAAAATCCGCAGCAAACACCTTAGGAAAATTAGCGGTCTTCAGGACATAGTCGATTGGGTTCATGTAAGAAGAAGGTGCTAGGCTGCCCATGTAGACAGAATGCAAGACGACCGTCTCCCGAAAATATTGGCAAAAACCGTCCCGAAGGGGTCAGAAGCCGTGGAAGACCAAAAAAACGATGGAAAGAGAGTAATGACCCTGATGACTGAATGTAATATGTTAGAGAAATAGGTGGTCACACCTATATAGAAGAATAAGAAGAAGAAAATAAGTATACACATCATTTATTCATAAAGAACAGAGATCTATTTCGCCTCAATCAACTCCACTATTTATTTATATCAAATATAATATCTTAACTATTAGGTATATATAACGTTTTTCCAATGCATAAGTATAAAAATGTGCATTAAAATAAAAACTAAATTACTTCCTTTTAATGTAGGTATTATCGATTAGAAAATGAATAAAATAAGTTATATTATAAAAATTTACATAGTTAAGTAGATATATATGAGTTAAAAGCTATGTATAATGGAGCATACTTTGAATCAAGCACTTTTTATCATTCTTACGAATTTAACATGTTTTTTTAGAAACCAAATCCCCATTTTATACTTGTACACCTGTTATCTAGTTATGTCACTGGTAAAATAACGACGAAAAAAATATGAGTGGATTCGATATTTATAAGGAATAATTAATTATAGGTATTTATTGAATATAATGTAATTTGAATTCCAATTTTGTCTTAATTTGTTTTGCATATTTTATTTAAAATGTTGTAATATTCTATGTATTATTGATTAAGAAACTTAAACCTTTTCTAACTATATTAATTAAAGTCTATTCATTTATTGATTGTTTCATTTAATTTTATTTTTCAGCTAGGAGATCCCGAAGTCATTACTGTTTTCCCAATAGATAATAAAAAACGTTATATATTTTACTAGCTGCAAGGCCCGCCTTCGGCGGCCCTCTTGCTAGCCAGGAGGGCAAGCCCCCTGGACCGCGACCCGCCTCACCCCCCACTCGTGCCCACCCCCACCCCCACACTACTACCCTGCACCACTACCACCCGTGACCTCCACCACGCCCCAACCCCTCTACCAAGCATCACGCCTCGCACCACCCCACTTTGCCTCTGGGAACTCACCCGAACCCCCTCTCCATCCTGCACCACCATCCCCGCGCCCCACCCACCCGGACCCCACTCCATGCCCTCCACCCCCGCGCACCACAACACCGCCTAGCCCCTGTACCCCCCACACACACACTATGCCCCCACCCGGCACCATCCCTTCACCTTACTCCGTCTTAGTCCCCCCACCCCACCGCACCCCTATCCTAATCCACCTCTGAACCCGTACCATCACTCCGCCCCCGCACCCACCCCTCCCGCACCAAGTTTTTGCATTTCTAGTCTTCTAGTAACCCACAGATTATGTATACAAAATTTGGTTAACTTGGCTCTAAGGGTAAGAATTTTCATTTTTCGACCCCCCCCCCCATTTCAGGTCGTTAGTTTTTACATTTCTAGCGTTCTAGTGACCCACAGATTATGTATACAAAATTTGGTTGAGTTTGGTCCAAGAGCAAGAATTTTCATATTTTGACCCACTCTCCATTTTTGGGTGGTTTTTTGGGGGAATTTTTTAAACAAAAGTTGTCAGAAATCACATCCCCTACAACTTTGCTTATAATAAAATTTGCCTTAGGGTTAATAGTTTAGGAGTTATTTGATAATTTTCTTTCGTGCGCCCCCCCCCAAACCCCCTTTTAGGGTCAACATATCAAAACGTTATATAGCTATAAACGTAAGTTAGAAGACATCTGATCCAAATATGATGTTTTCATAATAATCCCTTTAGCCGTTTTTACGTGAATCGTGAGCAACTTTTAGAGGAAACAACTGAAACAGACATACACACAAACAGACAGACAGGAATTTTGTTGAGGGTGTTTTGGTTCATAATTTTGCTTGAAACGCGTGCAACCACTGGACCCCCAAGCCTCGAATCCCACCCTCACCCCCCACTCCCACCCACAACACCCTCCGAAACCCACCCAGCACCCCCGCACTCCCACCCCACCCCACCACCCCAACACTCCATTCCGCACCCTAACCCATTACCCCCACATTTTGACAAAACTATTATTATCTCGAAAAATATAATTTTTTCGATGTTTACTTATTAGGGCTTTTTTGTAGAGCGAAATGCCATGGCTTTGCTCAATTTTTTTTAATCAAAATAGATTCAGCCCTTTTTGAGATATTTTGAAAAAAGAAGGGAAAAAAAGACTTTTGCATGCACGATTACAATATTTGACCATACCCTGTATGGTAAAGTAACAAAAGATATCGATATGATTTTTGCTTACAAACAAAAACAACAACAAATTTGAGTACCAAATTTGAGACCACCCCATTAGGACCAGTAGTATCTTATATCAATGCCCCCGCATACAAATTATGTAAATATCTTAATAATATCTTGCAAGATATATTTACTTCTAAATTCTCTATTAAAAATTCCCTAGAACTTACACAGGCTTTAGAACATATAAATATTCAAAATTCCTACAAACTCATTTCGTTCGACGTTAAAAATCTTTTCCCCTCGATCCCGCTTTCGGACTTAAAAATAATATTAGATGAACTTATTAACTTAAATATTACAGACCCATCTCGAAATAATCATATTCGCCAATTACTAGACCTATGCCTAAACCAAAATTATTTTCTCTTTAATAATAACTACTATAAACCACAAAAAGGATTAGCCATGGGTAGTCCCCTTAGCCCCTTGCTTTCAGAAATTTATATGTCTCATTTAGAACAAACCATTCTTAGCCCAACCAACCACTATTTCAAAGATATTGTGTTCTGGCGTAGATACGTAGACGATATTTTTGTCATATGGTCTGGCACTAAAAGACAAATTAATCTATTCCAACAATATCTTAATACTCTCCATGAAAATATACAATTTACTTCTGAAATAGGTACAAATAATACTCTCGCTTTCTTGGACCTTCAAATAACTATTTCACATCAAAAATTACACTATGAAATATATAGAAAACCCACTTTCACGGACACAGTCATTCCCTTCTCATCTAATCACCCCATTAATACAAAATTTGCAGCATTCTATTCAATGATTCATAGACTCCTCAGTATACCTATGAATACTATAAATTTCAATCAAGAGCTTAACATCATTCAGAATATAGCCCTGAATAATGGATATAACATTTCGACTATCAACAAAATTTATAATAAAATCAAACGTAAATTCACTATCTCACACTTACACTCATTAGAATCTGGAACCGAAAAAATATATAGAAGAATACCCTTCATTTCTAATCATCTGACATCTCCATTAGCTTATACCCTTAGATCATATGGAATCACTCCTGCTTTATACAACAACAACAATTTAGGCTCTCAATTAATTAACAATAAAATAGACAAAATAGATAAATTAGACAAATCAGGAGTGTATAAATTAACTTGTCAAGATTGCGACGCTTTTTATATTGGGCAGACAGGTCGCGCTTTCAAAATACGTTACTCCGAGCATGTAAGAGCCCTTAACCACCTCAACAAATCCGATAACATTAATTTAGATTCGACCTCAGCCTTCGCAATTCACTTACATGAATCTAACCATTCACCCTCTAATAATAACCCTATCCCCATTCATTTCGAAAGAAAAGGCCTTAAATTGGACCTCCTGGAATCCACCGAGATAAAAATAGCCCTCTCTAATAATTCAAATATTTTAAATAATCAATTGGAAGTGTATAAAAATACAATTATTGATTATATGTTATAATAAATTAAATAAACATTCCTTTCATTGTTTGCACATTATATTAGGGTAATTGCACCCTCTTATATACCTTTTAAGTTGTACCTTCTCAGGTACCTGTCCATTCGCTATTATAATATCAGGTATAGATAGATCCCTTTCACCCAGCTCAAATCTCAATAGAAAATATTAATCCTTAGAACAACAACTACCCCCCCCTCTTCCCCTACATTCCCCCCACCATATACATTTTTAAAAAAATTTTAAAAATTCTTACTTGTAAAACTATTTTTCCAATATGTAATCAGTTTTCTTAGACTCCTGATGATGGGCTAACCCCGAAATATATCGAACTCAAAACTCAATTTTGTTTTATTTCTTTTTTGTGAAACCTACCTCGTATCTTAGTTTTATTATTATATTAAAATGTTTCACCTAGAACCAACACCGAACTCCTTAAAAGTTATTGAGTATTTTGCTCCATTTTCCCCTGAAAGGAAGATATAGTCATTTTGGGGTATATTTTGAAAATAATAATAAATTGCCCTATCTCCAGGGGTTTTCATTTTTTAGCATTCAATTATCGTATATAGGTTTATTGCTAAAATATTTCGAAATTCTTTTTTCATTTCTTCATAATTTGTTTCCTGAATCGAAAAATGGGGATTTCTGATTTTGGGGTTTTAGCATAAAAAAAAATCACGACTCTAAATATTAATATTTAAAGAATGCTAGAAAACGGAAAAACAAATCACTAAAAAAATAAAACCGAATAAAATCAAATCAAATCCACTAAAAATTATAAAATAATTATTTAATTTAGTTACAACTAAACGACGAAATATTAACATGAAATCACTTTTTGAAGTCGGTGCCAAACATATACCTTTTATGAATCGCACTCGACGGATCTTACTTAGTACGTTTGGCGGGTACGCTCGCTTATATAGTTCGTTTAGCACCGACTTCAAAAAGTAATTTCATGTAACAACTTCGTCGTTTAGTTGTAACTAAATTAGATATTTATTTTATATCTTTTAGTGCATTTTATTTTATTTTTGAGTTCTTATTATTTTATTTG
This sequence comes from Forficula auricularia, assembly GCA_024734495.1. Lineage (NCBI taxonomy): Eukaryota > Metazoa > Arthropoda > Insecta > Dermaptera > Forficulidae > Forficula > Forficula auricularia. The sequence continues at coordinate 179,932 of JALMQS010000212.1, forward strand.
TTGCATTTAATTTTTTTGAAGTCGGTTTTATTTTTTTTTTTATAAAACTTATTTTTATTTTTCTCTTTTTAGTGATGTTATTAATAGTGACTTAATATAATGGCTTGCATGCATCTCGTAAGAGAAACCGTCGGGCTAATGATAATAAAATTCAATTCATAAATATAGAAATTCTCTCGAAACGTTAGCGGGTTTTAAATGAACGTTTTAAAATTGTTTTTTTTTTTTTATAAAATATTTTATTTATTATAATTTCGATTATTTGGTCATAAGAATTGAAGATTTACGTTATTTCGTCCTTGATCATATTATCAGAACTTGACCAAATTAATATGGGACCACTCCTAATGTACTCCCATTCCAATAAAACAATAATCACCAAAATCGGTCCACATGGTAAAGAGAAATCGACAAACAAACATCATCAGAATTTGTCCAAATTAAGATGGCCATCAGTACCCCTTTCCAATAAAAGTTAGCAGGTTTTAAATGAACGTTTTAAAATTGTTTTTTTTTATATAAAAGATTTTATTTATTATAATTTCGATTATTTGCACATAACAATTGGACCACCTCTAAGGTACGCCCTTTCCAATGAAAAAAGGAATCATTGAAATCGGTTTACGTGAGAAAAAGTTCTCTCTGAACATACATAAAAATAAATAAATAGTTAGATATTTTGACTACCTATGGAGCTATACTGATCCAAACGCAGAAAGAATCATTAAAATCGATTCATAAACAAAGAAGTTATGTCTGAACAAACATATCAAAAATAGTCCAATAACTATGAAATTTATATTTTTACAAATCGGAAACTAGATTGAACCCAAAGCAAAAAATCATCAAAATCGGTTCACAATTGGCGAAGATATCTGGTAACATAGACACAAAAAAAATTCAGTTGAATTGAGAACATCCTCCTTTTTTGCAGTCGGTTAAAAATGAGGGATTTCTGATTTTCGGATCTTAGGCACAAAAACAAAACAAAATCAAGACTCTAAATCAGGGGTCTTCAACGTTTTACAAATCAAGGGCCAAATTTTTTTTTCCTGAACAGCGGGCCGGATCCAGACCTCTGATTTGGGGGGGGGTGAAGGTCAAACGCCCCCCCCCCCACATAGAACTTTATTTTCTTCAATTTCAAAATTTAATGTTATAAAAATTAAAAAAAAAAAAAATTCTAAAAATTATTTTTTGTAGTCGTTATTGAGAGTGCTGTTGGCGGGCCGCAGAAAACATATCGGCGGGCCAAAAGCGGAGCCGCGGGTTGAAGACCCTTGCTCTAAATGTTAATATTTAATGATCTCTTAGAAAACGGCAAAACATAAATCACAAAGAGAAACAAAGAGGTTGTCCTCTGCTTGATGCAAATAAACATATCACATATATATCAAGATGATATATCTGTATATATATTATTTATTTGTTTGAGACTATAGTTTCGAAGACTTGGTCTTCATCATCAGTCTTTCTTCAATTATAAATGTTTTTCATGCGAGTCAATATCCATATGATACTTGACTCCATGAAAAACGTTTATAATTGAAGAAAGACTGATGATGAGGCCAAGTCTTCGAAACTATAGTCTCAAACAAATGAATAATATATATACAGATATATCATCTTGAGATGTATGTGTATATGTTTATTTGCATCAAGCAGAGGACAACCTCTTTGTTTCTCTTTGTGAATCAACAACTCTGCTACTCTCGGCAAAACAAAAACTTTTCAATTAAAACATAAATCACTAAAAAATACTCGAAATTCTTGACCTACCATTTGAAAATTCATATTTTGAGGTGAAATTTCAAAGCGGTTATTTTTATAACTTACTTATAATTACTAATCTGCCCACTTCAAAAATAACCCCCATCCTCACCATTCATAAACTAGTAGGTATAATAGAAATAATGAAAAAATCATTATATAAAAGACATCATGCATATTATACGAAATTGATTTGTCGATAATAAAAGAAGTCAAAAAAAAAATAACAACCTATATTTCACAACTAAAATTGTTTTTTTTTTGTGTATTAAATATATATTTCAAGTGGAACGAAATACTTATTTAGCAATCTACTAGGCTATTCTATATTTGAGGTCGCAGTTTAATATTGGGAACTGAAAGGGTGAACATCTTTGCCCTTGCTGTTGAATTCATATTTCATTTAACCAAAAAAAGGTAATATATATATAAATTTAAAAAATATTTATTGCATACTTATTACCTAATTGGACGAAAAAGTGAAAACTTTTTCAAGAAATGGGGTACTTCACTCCTCTTAGTAAATCTTGAGAATTATTGTAGGGAGGATTGAAAAGCTAAAAATACACTACAAGTCCAAAAAATCGACCCACCAATAAAAACTTTATTAAATAGTAAATCATTTTTAATTTTTTTACAAGGAACCATACATTATTTATTTGATTGCTTATTGCAAGTTTAATTGACACTTCTTGTTGACTTAGACCTTGATTAATTATTAGGCATAAAATTTGAACTGCATTTTGAATATTTTATTTATATATCAATGATGCTTAATTCAAAATTATTCATTTTATTGATATTTCAAATGGAATTTGATCTTTTATTAAAATTTTATTTAAATGTAAAGTGATATATGAGAAAGTAGGATAGTTTGTAATTGTATCTTTTAATTTAATTTAAATTATTTTTTACTTTACCATACAGGGTATGGTCATGTATGAAATCGTGCATGAAAAAAGTGGTTTTTTTCTTTCTTTTTTTCCGAAATATCTCAAAAATGTTTGAAAGTATTTTGATTAAAAAAATTGAGCTAAGCCATGGCATTTCGCTCTACAAAAAAGCTCAAATAAGTAAACATCGAAAAAATTATATTTTTCGAGATAATAATTGTTTTGTCAAAATGTCTGTCCGTTAGTCTGTGCGTTACCAAATTTTTGTGGCTCAAAAACTAGTGTGAATATCGAAACCAAATTACACACGTAGTTTTGGTCCATTGAGATTAAGAGCTGATTATATTTTGGTGCATATCGACCCAAAATTAAGGGGGGTGGAGGGAGGGGGGCGTTAAAAATTAAAAATCTAGGCCGTTTGAGCAAACTCTACCAAATTTTCTATACATAATTAGATGGACCCCCAGAACTCAAAAAATACAAAAACTAACACCAAAATGGGGTGGTGGTGTGCAGTCAAAAAATGAAAATCTTGGCCATTTACCAAACTCAACCAAATTTTGAATACATAATCAGTGGGGTACCAGAAGTATAAAAATGCAAAAACTAACCCTGCCCCCTACATGATTATAAATAATTTTAGGGGCAAGGTTGTATGGTAAAGTCAAGTGGATGGCCACATCAGAACATGTCAGCTTATTTTTTATAAAATTCAAAAATTATCAACAATATTTATTGAATATATTAGTTTAAGAATTACTAGAACAAATTATATGAATATTTGTAAAAAAATTTGCTATTTAATAAAGTTTTTATTGGTGGATCGATTTTTTTGCACCGTAGTGTAGTATTTAAAATCATACCTAATATTATTAAATGAACAATATATACCTATACAGGGTCTCCCGTATCAGAACAATAAACCGTAAACACGAGATAGGGCAATTTACGACGGTCCAAAACGTATACATTTTTTTTTTTAATATAACTCTCATAGTTTTCGAGTTATAGGCATTTTCTTGAAAATGGTGAAAATCGCTACCCTACTGTGGCTACAAATTTACATATTTTATTATTCCAATTTTTGTTACGCAAGCCTGAATAATCCTGATATTGACCAGAATTCAAAATAAAACAATAAGTAATATACTTTTGGAGAAAAAAATATTTTTGTCGGACTTATGTTTTAAAAAATTTTCATGAGATAACTTTAAATCATCTTTAATGTAAAAAAATCTAATAAACAAGCATGGCAAGTTATTTAAAAAATTGTCCCATTTAATCAATATTTCAAAACGAGCTTTTCGTGCGTGCCTTCGGCACGCCCTCGAAGCTCGGCCCTCCGGGCTAGTGCCCTGGCGGGCAGCGTCTCGGTCCAAAAATGTTATTCCTCTTAAAAACCACGCTCCAAATGTATACCCGTAAACTACCGAAAATACATCGTCTCTTAAAAGTTTCGCCTCTTTAATTTTTGAGTGGAGGGGGAGGGGGGGGGGAGGAATAATTATGAATATATTTAAATTTAAATTTCATTTTTCCTTTTCAAAACAAAAATAATGAAATGATTTATGAACTGCAAAAAATTCGCAGGCTGAATCATGGAAATTAATCAAATTTACGCGATTCAATTAATTTAATTAATTACAAAAAATATATTTAATGTTTCTTAATTTAAAATGAATTGGAGTCTTTCATTTCAAAATTACAATTATATTTCAAATTTGCCTGGTTAATGAAAATCGATTGGAGCCATCAGTTTAAAATCCGAGCTGACAATTATATTTCAAATTTGCCTCGTTAATTAATATATATTTAATGTTTCTTAATTTAAAATCTATTGGTGTTTTTTCATTTTCATTCGAGTTCAAATGAATACAATATTATCTCGACACAGTCTAAATCAAAAATATATAGTTTTAGTAACAAAAATCAAAATATAATTATTGTTTAATTAATGAATCAAGGCTTAGGCTGCTAAAAATGAGCGAGGAGAGGATTAAAAAGAAATTCCATAATTCATATAGACAAAAGGTATTAGTTTGAGTTCAGGGATCAGTAGCTTAGTGGATATAGGAGTTAAAACTCTTATGACAAAGCATTGCAGTACACATGCAAAGATCCCGGGTTCGAGCCCCGGCTGATCCTTTTGTCTGTAATAAAAATAAACTTTTCTTCGTTCCCTAAATTTAAATTTGTTAATAATTATTAATGTTTCAATGGCTAGAGCTAACGCCCTTAGTTCAAGAATTCGTCGGTTCGATTCTAGGCAAGGCGGTAATTTTTTAGAGAAATTTCTCTAAGCGTTGTTACAAATTAATCTAGACAAATATATTTAGTATATGGACTTCTTTAGAAAAAAAAATATTGATATTTTTTGGCAAAATTAGGTAATTTAAATACATATTTTGATAGTCTTTTTTTATTTAATATTAGCTGCAAGGCCCGCCTTCGGCGGCTCTCTTGCTAGCCGGGGGTCACCCCCCTGGACCCCAACCCACGAACTCCGCCCTCATATCCCTCTCCGGCCGACCACCCCCCAGCACCCCCCCGCACCCAGTTTTTCTCATTTCTAGTCTTCTAGCGACCCACAAATTATGTATACAAAATTTGGTTAAGTTAGCTCTAAGGGTAAGAATTTTTCAATTTTTGATCCCCCCCCCTATTTTTGGTGGTTAGTTTTTAAATTTCTAGCCTTCTAGTGATCCACAAATTATGTATACAAAATTTGGTTAAGTTAGCTCTAAGGGTAAGAATTTTAGTAATAGTAAAAGATATAGTAAAACTCAATCATATCTGGGTGACCCAATTCGGCTCGAATTAACAATATCAACGACGTTCCCACTATTCCAGATCAAGACCCAAAAACAAAATACAAGGTCCCAATGAAATGGCCGATAAACGCCATAGGCTGTAAATCTATTGGTTTTTAAGAAATTTGGTGTTGGTACTTGGTGAAACATTTTTGAAATTATTGGATAAAAATACTTGGTAGGAAACCTACCAAGTATTTTTATCCAATAATTTGTAAATCTATTTATGGGATCCATACTCCCTTCCTCGTATAGGACTGTCGAAGCCATGAAGCTATGGTTCTTAAATCAACCCTCTATTTCGTATAACCATTAACCATATTCACAAAGTAAAACAAAAACTAGGTAGCATTATTCGTTTTATGTTTCCACAGGTGATTCTACTCCTATTTATTGCACCATGACTCCGCAATATTTGCTTCTACTTCTTCAATCTCTTCTCTCGACGAAATTTCAGTCCAACTATCAAAACCTGATAAATATAATTCAAGAACACTTCGCACCTGATCTCCCCACCTGTATTCTGAATACAGAATACAACCCCGAGGCTAACAACATGTTGCAAGCTATTCAACAGCATTCGTCAAACGGATTTTTCATCTCACGTGATTGTAATTTTTCTAATGAACGTTCTAATATCCTTGTACTTTCTTTAAAACCTGCTTTGCCACTAAATTTATTGTATTTTTCTAAAACTAAGGCCTTAATTTACACTAATAATATAAGTTATGATGGTGAAAAAATAGATAAAATGATAACCTCCGATAATTATAAAATATCTCTAACGCTGTTCAAGATTCGTTTTTATCGATGTATAATTTTCTGGGAGAATAATTCCAAATTTATGATGTGGGTAAAAAAAGATCCCATTTCGAATACATTTGTAAAAATACCTGAATTAAAAAAAGCTTTCTTTGATCGTAAGCCGAATCTCAATAAAAGTCCGATTTTATTCGTCAATTTTGCGGCTTCTAATGTAAAAACTTATTCCTTAAGTAGTAGAATAAAACTAATTCAGGATATTATTATTCAACGTTATAATGCTACATTAGGATCTCCTGGGAAATACAGTTATTTTTTTTCTTTCGGAACTGATCAAATAACATACACATTATTACCAGACGCATACCAATTTCATTCTCTACGGATGAGATCTGTTTGTATCGTGGTCCACAAAGGGGAACAGTTTCCGGAATGGCAGGCGTTAATTCGTTGCTTCCACTGGAGTGTCTGGCTTGCGTTAACCATCACCTGGATAATCAGTTCTCTGCTCTGGATAAGAATCAATCGGAACCAATCGGAATTCGAATCCATCGCCGATATCCTCTCCTTGATTTTCACTTATTCAGCCACTTGGTTCCATTCCACTACCAGAAACAAATCTCGAATCTTGTCAGGAATTATCGCTTTAAGTTCAGTAATCATGATCTCAGGGTTGTTACAATCAATGTTATTCACAAACCTTCAATCTCCAGGTAGATATCCACCAATTAATTATGTCAAAGAAATATTTAATCCTAAACTACACATTTATTGCAAACTTGATCCTATGTGTGTATATTTGAAATTGTATGTATTGAATTCATCAGATGATTTTCCTCAACCTAATTTCAAAACTTCGGGCGAGATGATAGATTATGAAAATCTTTTTAAGAATCGTAGCTTGGTTTATGTGACTTATTGCGATGAAGCGAATTCAGCCCTCAAGAATATTCCTCGATATAGAAAACACCTGCATGTGGCTGAAGAAATAATTGGGACTTCACCCGAAATGTTTGCAATTGTGAAAGGTGAATTCCCTTTTGGGATACAATTCTCAATGACTTTTATCGGTTCTATGAGAGTGGAATCTCAGATTGGTCGGATTCAATTTCCAATTGGAATGATCAGATGAAGGCGAATTTCAGAGATACAAACCCCGTTCATTTCAAGGTATTCAGTCTCAAAGATCTTCAGATTGCTTTCATTGTATTAATTAGTGGTAATCTATTATCTTTTCTTGTATTTATCATTGAAATACTCAAGGCACCATCACCAATCGTTTGAAATTTTGTATATTATTTTTCTAATCAATTTTGTCTTATCAATGCGTTTTCTCTATTTTTTTTCTGATTGAAATAGATATAAGTATATTTTGTAACGAATAAATGATATAATCATATAAATAAATCTAGAAAAACAAAATAAGTATGTAATAAGCAATTTAATAGTACTATTATATCGATTAGATAATAATAGAATTCTCAAATGACATTTCTCTTTATTTTTGTTTTTTTCATAAAATAATTTCTATAATAATTATGTAAAATTAACTCTCAAAATTACTTAATAAAATTATTTGACTTGTACAGATAATTAATTCATTTACTTAAAAAGTACTTGGTGCCACCGAGCGATGCACGGTAACCCCTGCCTCCCCGAAACCAAACACCTCGCCCCCACCACTGCACCCCAACTCCTATTAGGTATTAGATTAATAAAAAGGAGAAAAGAACCCATAATTAATTAACGCAATCGAATCTTTAGAAATTTTGAAATCATTCAATAGAAATTCAAAACTTTGTTTGAACAATCAAATAGAGCTATCAAATAGTAATCTGCTTAAGATGTTTGCTAACAAAAGATAAAAGAAAAAAGAAAAACCCTACTATTGTCAGCCTTTCTAAGGAGAAAGGAGAAAGGGAAACATATTGTTATATTTTAAATGAACGTTTTAAAATTGTTTTTTTATATAAAAGATTTTAATTATTATAATTTCGATTATTTGCACATAAGAATTGGACCACCTCTAAGGTACGCCCTTTCCAATAAAAAAGGAATCATTGAAATCGGTTTACGTGAGAAAAAGTTCTCTCTGAACATACATAAAAATAAATAAATAGTTAGATATTTTGACTACCTTGGAGCTATACTGATCCAAACGCAGAAAGAATCATTAAAATCGATTCATAAACAAAGAAGTTATGTCTGAACAAACATATCAAAAATAGTCCAATAACTATGAAATTAATATTTTTACAAATCGGAAACTAGATTGAACCCAAAGCAAAAAATCGGTTCACAATTGGCGAAGATATCTGGTAACATAGACACAAAAAAAATTCTTTCTACTATTGTCAGCCTTTCTAAGGAGAAAGGAGAAAGGGAAACATATTGTTATATTTGAATGTGAACCGAAGAGAATGTCTTTATTAGTTCCTAGCCCTCCAGCAGTGACGAAAGAACACCAAGTTTTCAATATCCATATGATATTGACTCCATGAAAAACATTTATAATTGAAGAAAGACTGATGATGAAGACCAAGTCTTCGAAACTATAGTCTCAAACAAATAAATAATATATATATATATATATATATATATACAGATATATCATCTCGATATATATATGTGTGTATGTTTATTTGCATCAAGCAGAGGACAACCTCTTTGTTTCTCTTTTTGCATTTATAGCTTTCTAATGGTCTACGGTACATATTATGTGTATATTTGTTTACTCGTACACCTATTTGCCCACATTCGTTCATATTGATAAACATTATAAAAAAATAAATAGGAAAATAATAATAAAAAAAATAATCGTATAGGATCTGAAATAAAATCATAAAATTAAATAAGAAAACTTTCCAAGTTAGATAAAAAAAAGCCACTTCAATCACTTTATTTATTTATTTATTTATTATTTATTTTAATGCAAGAAGGGGTGCACTAGTAAAGATACAGCCTCTATGGATCTCGAAAGACCCTTGCATTACCGAAGAGAAGGGAAGTTGATTAAGTGAGAGGGTGTAGACGTAGGTGTTTATGCACTCGGGTTTTGAAGGTTTGAAGATTATAAGTGCTGGGAAAGATGGAGGCTGGGAGAGAGTTCCAGTTCCTTGAAGTCATGGGGTTATATGTATTGTCGAATGAAGTGGTCCGGCACTTCTCTAATTTGACCGCGAAAAAGTGTTGGGAGTCGGCAAAACGCGTGCTACGTGCAAAGCATGCTTTGGGGGAACTATTGATTTTATCTCATCAGAGCACCTGCCATGATAGTATCTATAGAAAAGGGAAAGGGCAGAGACATTTCTTCGATGAGGTAGCGAGTCGAGGGAGTCGGTGAGGGTAGAATCGTCAATTAGCCTGACGGCTCGTTTCTGAATTGCATCCAGGGTAGCAAGAGAATATTTAGAGGCTCCTATCCATAGATGAGAGCCGTATTCGAGACAGGGCCGGATTTGGGCCTTGTAGATGGTGAGAAGATGTGAGGGCTTGAAAAATCGCTTGGACCTGAATACTAGGTTTGGCAGTTAATAATGTCCTTTTATTCTAACAGATGGCATTTCGGTATTTTTCCACCAAACTCATCCAAATATTTTTTTGGTTTTATAGTTTTCGTAATCACCTTTCAAACGGCATATAACATGTCAACATTCGGTTCATTTGTGTATGAGATATTGGCTTGTAAACATGGCGGATTTTGTGCCGAAAAAAGAGCATTTGCGGGAGGTAATGTTGCACTATTTTAAATGAAGAAATCGGCTGCGGAAATGGCTCGTATTCTCGGGGAAGTTTATGGGGACCATGCTCCAAGTACACATAATATGTAGACCATTAGAAAGCTAGAAATGCAAAAACTGGGTGCGGGGTGGGGTGAATTTGGGAGGTGCAGTTGTGGGGGATCCGGGGGTGGGAGGCGCGGTTGGGGTGGGGGCAAGGTGTGTGGTTTCTGGGAGGTGGGGGGGGGGGGGGTTACCGTGCATCGCTCGGTGGCTCCAGGTACTATATATAAGTATATAAACAAACAATTTTTGCTCGTTTAATAAGAGTAGATAACAATCAAAACTAACTTTTGAAATAGTAAAATTATGTAATTATTTTTTCTGATTGAAATAGATATAGGTATATTATGAAGAGAATAGTTGATATAATCATAAATAAATCTTATAAAATAAAAGATCTATGTGTAATAAAATAACCAATATACTATTATATCGATTAGATAATAGAAAAAAAAATATTTTCTAACACTTAAATAACCCGTCAATTATTTTAATATCACGGAAAATACCCCCTGACCTGATAGAAATAAGAAATATCAATTCAGTGTAAATGCAGACGAACAGGTGGGTGGATCAACATTTGACTTCTACTTCTGTCACATCCGAAAGCAAAATTTCGAAGGAAAAGGTACCTATTCTAATGTTAATTAATAATATTAACTTATTTAACTATTTGAAAAACAAATTTTATTATATTAGTAGTTTTTTCTTTGGAGACGGATTGGTAGATTTATAATTGAGGATGAAATAGAAATCCAGAAATTATTTAATCTTTTTTGAAACAGGAATAATAAAATTGAGCACACTGCGACGCCCCTGTGTAGGAGCAAAGGGGTAGCTAGAACAAATTCTGTATTCGCACCCCCCCCACTACCTTTGACGCAAATTATTGAGGTTTAGAATAACATACACATTCATACGTTGTTAGGCTATGAAGAGGGTTCAAAAAGTAAACTAATTAAGGCCACAATAATACTCTGAGGAAGAGAAAAACAAGAAACCGAAATGTATATAATTAAACTGCAACGGATCGTTGCTAAACTTTACCCATATTCATTTGAAATAATAATATGTTTATTCCTTTATTATTAATCAGATATCACTTTCAATTTGCAGTTCATGTTGACTCTAAATAAAAAATAGTGATTGATTCTCATTTAACAGTCGAGGAATAACCATTCTACATTCGATTTTTGACATTTCGGTTATTATTTTATTATTGGTAACCATTGCTGAAGACATGGAGGAATGGGCTTAAAATCAAAAATAACGATCGATTCTTATCTAATACTAGAGGAATAACCTTATTGCATTCCATTTGTGATGTTTTGACTATTAATGGCAACCTCTACTGAAAACGTGGAAGAATCGACTTAAAATCAAAAAGACTAAATTCTTTTATGGCAAACAACTCAAGCTGATACTATTTTGATTAAAAAAATTGTTCAAAACCATGCCATTTCGCTCTACAAAAAACCTCAATTAAGTGAACATCGAAAAAATTATATTTTTCGAAATAATAATTGTTTTGTCAAAATGTCTGTTAGTCTCGTACACTAATTTGCCCACATTCGTTCATATTGATAAACATTATAAAAAAATAAATAGGAAAAAAATAATAAACAAAATAATCGTATAGGATCTGAAATAAAAACATAAAATTAAATAAGATTTGTTTCCAAGTTATATAAAAAAAGCCACTTCAACCACTTTATTTGTAAACCCACCTGTTTTGTTATGATTTAGACACCTGTTAATTAAAAACAAACAAAAATTCCTAATTTTAATATAATATAATAATATTTGCTATAACCTATTAGTGGGTTTTAAAATTAAAAAAACAATTAAAAATAAAACTTAATTGAAAAAAAAATGTAAACAAACTTTTTTATTGAGATTTTCATCTGTCAATAATTAATTTAATTAAGAAAAGATCAATTAAGATTAAATTTGTCGAGGTCCAGACCTAGCCAGATCGTTTTTTCATCCTCAAAACTTGTTAATAGAATTTGTTTCATCAAAATCGGTAGAGCCGTTTTCAAAATATACAATGATACAAATATGTAAATAAATATATATATACAAACAATTTTTGCTCGTTTAATAAGACAAGAGTAGATTATATATATTATATAAAATATAAATTCCGATATTAGTTGTTTTAAATTGCAATAGAAAATCAATGGAGTTTGTCAACTATACTATAGACCAAAATTATTTAAAACAATTCTAACGATTTCGATCAAAATAACGGATTAAAGGAAGCCTATGGGTTGAGAATTCGATCTGTCAGTGTGAAAATTTGTTGCAACTTTAATTTAACTGGTTGATTTTTTTTGATTAAAGTACTTATTAAGAGATGTATCGTCGATTTGTAGAACCGAAAATCTCATAATACGTGATCTAAATCAAAATGTGGCTGTTTTGAAGATACCATTCAATATGTACAAATATATACACAAGAAGTGTTCATTTAATAGTAAAAGATATAGTAAAACTCAATCAAATGAAGCTATGAAGATATGGTTCTTAAATCAACCCTCCATTTCGTATAGCCATATTACCAAAGTAAAACAAAAACTAGGTAGCATTATTCGTTTTATGTTTCCACAGGTGATTCTACTCCTATTTATTGCACCATGACTCCGCAATATTTGCTTCTACTTCTTCAAACTCTTCTATCGACGAAATTTCAGTCCAACTATCAAAACCTGATAAATATAATTCAAGAACACTTCGCACCTGATCTCCCCACCTGTATTCTGAATACAGAATACAACCCCGAGGCTAACAACATGTTGCAAGCTATTCAACATCATTGGTCAAACGGATTTTTCATCTCACGTGATTGTAATTTTTCTAATGAACGTTCTAATATCCTTGTACTTTCTTTAAAACCTGCTTTGCCACTAAATTTATTGTATTTTTCTGAAACTAAGGCCTTAATTTACACTAATAATATAAGTTATGATGGTGAAAAAATAGATAAAATGATAACCTCCGATAATAATTATAAAATATCTCTAACGCTGTTCAAGATTCGTTTTTATCGATGTATAATTTTCTGGGAGAATAATTACAAATTTATGATGTGGGTAAAAAAAGATCCCATTTCGAATACATTTGTAAAAATACCTGAATTAAAAAAAGCTTTCTTTGATCGTAAGCCGAATCTCAATAAAAGTCCGATTTTATTCGTCAATTTTGCGCCTACTATTGTAAAAACTTATTCCTTAAGTAGTAGAATAAAACTAATCCAGGATATTATTATTCAACGTTATAATGCTACATTAGGATCTCCTGGGAAATACCGTTATTTTTTTTCTTTCGGAACTGATCGAATGACATACACAGAATCACCAAACGCATACCAATTTCATTCTCTACGGATGAGATCTGTTTGTATCGTGGTCCACAAAGGGAACAGTTTCCGGAATGGCAGGCGTTGATTCGTTGCTTCCACTGGAGTGTCTGGCTTGCGTTAACCATCACCTGGATAATCAGTTCTCTGCTCTGGATAAGAATCAATCGGAACCAATCGGAATTCGAATCCATCGCCGAGATCCTCTCCTTGATTTTCACATACTCAGCCACTTGGTTCCATTCCACTACCAGAAACAAATCGCGAATCTTGTCAGGAATTATCGCTTTAAGTTCAGTAATCATGATCTCAGGGTTGTTACAATCAATGTTATTCACAAACCTTCAATCTCCAGGTAGATATCCACCAATAAATTATATTAAAGAAATATTAAATCCTAAACTACAAATTTATTGCAAACTTGTTCCTATGTGTTTATATTTGTATTTGTATGAATTCAATTCATTACATACGGATTTTCCTCAACCTAATTTCAAAACTTCGGGCGAGATGATAGATTATGAAAATCTTTTTAAGAATCGTAGCCTGGTTTATGTGACTTATTGCGATGAAGCGAATTCAGCCCTCAAGAATATTCCTCGATATAGAAAACACCTGCATGTGGCTGAAGAAATAATTGGGACTTCACCCGAAATGTTTGCAATTGTGAAAGGTGAATTCCCTTTTTGGGATACAATTCTCAATGACTTTTATCGGTTCTATGAGAGTGGAATCGCAGATTGGTCGGATTCAATTTCCAATTGGAATGTTCAGATGAAGGCGAATTTCAGAGATACAAACCCTGTTCATTTCAAGGTATTCAGTCTCAAAGACCTTCAGATTGCTTTCATTGTATTAATTAGTGGTAATCTATTATCTTTTCTTGTATTTATCATTGAAAGACTCAAGCCACCACCACCAATCGTTTGAAATTTTGTATTATTTTTCTAATCAATTTGGCCTTATCAATGTCCTTTTTGTTCATGAGTATATGAACCGCACAAGTCAAATTTTTATTAAATAATCTTGTTCACTCTAAAAAGACCTTCAGATTTTTTCATTGTATTAATCGGTGGTAATATTTCATCTTTTTTGTATTTCTGATTTAAATATAGTTTAAAAAATTATTTATTTATTGAAATAAATATAGGTACTACAGGGTAGGTATTTACAGTGGCGGATCGTAATTAAAATGAGTGGGAGTGATGCTCTAGAAAATGTTTACCCTTAAAAAAATCGACTTAAAAAAGTGATTTCATGTAAGAACTTCTTCGTTTAGTTGTAACTAAATTAGTTAATTATTTTATACTTTGCAGTGTATTTTAATATTTTGATTTTTCAGTTCCTATTATTTTTTTGAAGTCTGTTTTTTTTTCTAACAATTCATCGAGTTTTATAATTAATTAAAATGTCAAATTCTAATATATAATAATATTTCTTATGAACTGTTTTGGTGTTATTTAAAACTCGATTTATAATCAATTAAATTGCTTACTTTTAATATATAATAATATGTGTAATGATCTTTTTGTGGGATTTAAAATTAAAAAAAACAATTATAAATTAAAGATAATTGAAAAAAAATGTAAACAAACTTTTTTATTAACATTTTCATCTATAAATAATTATATTAATTAAGAAAATATCAATTAAGATGAATTGTGATGATGTCCTGACTTAGCCAGATCGCTTTTTCATCCTCAAAACTTGTTAATAGAGTTTGTTTCATCAAAATCGCTAGAGCCATTTTCAAAATATAACTAAGATACAAATATATAGTACACTGGAGCCGCCGAGCGATGCACGGTAACTTTTTGCTTCAGTTAAACCCTCAAACCTCACACCACTGCACCCTACCTCCTGCACCCCCTACTCCCACCCCACCCCACCCAGAGTTTTTGCATTTCTAGGCTTCTAGTGGTCTACAGTATATAGGTATATAAATAAATTACGTATAATTATTTTTTTAATTAATTAACAATTTATAGTTTTTTAATAAATTAAATTGGCACCTTCTAATAAATAATTATATTTGTTATTTACTTTTTGTGGGATTTAAAACTCTATTTAGAATCAATTAAATTTTTTAATTTTAATAGGTATATAATAATATTTGTTTTATTGTATTAGTGGGTTTTAAAATTGAAAAAACCAATTAATAATAAAAGATAATTTAAAAAAATGTAACAAACTTTTTTATTCAATCAATTTTTTTATTCAATTCATCAATAATTAATTTAATTAAGAAAAAGTCAATTAAGATGAATTTTGATGAGGTCCAGACCTAGCTAGATCGCTTTCTCATCCTCAAAACTTATTAACAGAGGTGGGTTTTCAAAATCGGTAGAGCCGTTTTCAAAATAGAACTAACATACAAATATATAAACAAACAATTTTTGCTCGTTTAATAAGAGTAGATAGATAGATAATTTTTTTTTTTTTATAAATTTTATTAAACCAATTATTTTACATGAATTTATGCATACATTGTTTTTGAGCTTCGACTCCGGAGATTATTTCTCCACCATCGACTGTCCTTGATCATCATTTAGTCCTTGTTTTTAATAAGAGGAAAAAACTAATTAAATAAAACAACCTCTTTTACGATAATTATTCCAATTCCATGTTTTTATCGTCAGTCGATAATTTTTTTTTATAAATTTTATTAAACCAATTATTTTACATGAATTAATGTATACATTGTATTTGAGCTTCGACTCCGGAGATTATTTCTCCACCATCGACTGTCCTTGATCATCTTTTAGTCCTTGTTTTTAATAAGAGGAAAAAACTAATTAAAGAAAAAAAAACCTCTTTTCCGATAATTATTACAATACCAATTTCCTATCCCTAATCCAATCGATAATTTTTTTTTTTATAAATTTTATTAAACCAATTATTTTACATGAATTAATGTATACATTGTATTTTAGCTTGGACTCCGGAGATTACTTCTCCACCATCGACGTGTCCTTGATCATCTTTAGTCCTTGTTTTTAATAAGAGGAAAAAACTAATTAAAGAAAGAAAACTTCTTTTCCGATAATTATTACAATACCAATTTCCTATCCCTAATCCATTCGATAATTTTTTTTATTCATAAATTTTATTAAACCAATTATTTTACATGAATTAATGTATACATTGTATTTTAGCTTGGACTCCGGAGATTACTTCTCCACCATCGCGTGTCCTTGATCATCTTTAGTCCTTGTTTTTAATAAGAGGAAAAAACTAATTAAAGAAAAAAACCTCTTTTCCGATAATTATTACAATACCAATTTCCTATCCCTAATCCAATCGATAATTTTTTTTTTTTATCTAAATTTTATTAAACCAATTATTTTACATGAATTAATGTATACATTGTATTTTAGCTTGGACTCGGGAGATTACTTCTCCACCATCGAGTGTCCTTGATCATCTTTAGTCCTTGTTTTTAATAAGAGGAAAAAACTAATTAAAGAAAGAAAATCTCTTTTCCGATCATTATTACAATACCAATTTCCTATCCCTAATCCAATCGATAATTTATTTTTTTACATTTTAGACATAAGTAATTATTTTTATAGAGAAAAATTTGCGGAATTTAACTAAATGAAATATATTTATTTTTATAATTTTTATATGATTTCATTTAAATTGAGTATTAGGTAAACAATTATTTTTATAGAGAAATGTTTGCGGAATTTAACAGAACAAAAGTCCCATTACCCAATTTCTAATCTACGTAAATATATCTTTTGTTTTAGTAGATACTTAATAAGCTGCCCACTTCAAAAACAAATTCCCCTCTTTATCCTTTCATAAAGTACTAGGTATAATAGAAATAATGAAAAATCATTATATAAAAACGCATGTTAAATATACAAAATTGTATTATCGATAAGAAAAAAAATAACAAAATATATTTCACAACTTAAATTGTTTTTTTTTTGTGTATTAAATATATATTTCAAGTGGAACGAAATACTTATTTAGCAATCTACTAGGCTATTCTATATTTGAGGTCGCAGTTTAACATTGAGAACTGAAAGGGTGATCATCTTGGCCCTTGATGTTGAATTCATATTTCATTTAACAAAAAAAAAAAAAGGTAGGTATTTCATTTTATATAAATTTAAGAGATATTTATTGCATACTTATTACCTAATTGGAAGAAAAAGTGAAATTTTTTTGGGTACTTACTGCTGTTATTGAATCTTGAGGATTGAAAAGCTAAAAATAGTTTTTAAAATCATATGTTATAATATTAAATGGGCAATTCTTGTATATTTGGTATATACCGGCTGAGTTTTTTTTATCTTGAGAAACAAAAACTAGGTAGCATTATTCGTTTTATGTTTCCAGAGGTGATTCTACTCCTATTTATTGCATTGCACCATAACTCCGCAATATTTGCTTCTACTTTTTCAAACTCTTCTCTCGACGAATTTTCAGTCCAACTATCAAAACCTGATAAATATAATTCAAGAACACTTCGCACCTGAACTCCCCACCTGTATTCTGAATACAGAATACAACCCCGAGGCTAACAACATGTTGCAAGCTATTCAACATCATTGGTCAAACGGATTTTTCATCTTACATGATTGTAATTTTTCTAATGAACGTTCTAATATCCTTGTAATTTCTTTAAAACCTTTTTTGCCAGTGAATTTATTGTATTTTTCTAAAACTAAGGCCTTAATTTACACTAATAATATAAGTTATGATGGTGAAAAAATAGATAAAATGATAACCTCCGATAATTATGAAATATCTCTAACGCTGTTCAAGATTCGTTTTTATCGATGTATAATTTTCTGGGAGAATAATTCCAAATTTATGATGTGGGTAAAAAAAGATCCCATTTCCGAAACATTTGTAAAAATACCTGAATTAAAAAAAGCTTTCTTTGATCGTAAACCGAATTTCAATAAAAGTCCGATTTTATTTGTCAATTTTGCACTCAATTGTAAAAAATTATTCCTTAAGTAGTAGAATAAAACTAATTCAGGATAATATTGTGCAACGTTATAATGCTACATTACCAGAATGAAAGTTATTATTTTTCTTTCGGAACTGATCAAATAACATACACATTATTACCAGACGCATACCAATTTCATTCTCCACGGATTAGATCAGTTTGTTTTGTGGTCCACAAAGGGGAACAGTTTCCGGAATGGCAAGCGTTGATTCGTTGCTTCCACTGGAGTGTCTGGCTTGCGTTAACCATCACCTGGATAATCAGTTCTCTGCTCTGGATAAGAATCAATCGGAACCAATCGGCATTCGAATCCATCGGCGAGATGCTCTCCTTGATTTTCACTTATTCAGCCACTTGGTTCCATTCCACTACCAGAAACAAATCTCGAATCTTGTCAGGAATTATCGCTTTAAGTTCAGTAATCATGATCTCAGGGTTGTTACAATCAATGTTTTTAAGGAATTTGGTGTTGGTACTTGGTGAAACATTTTTTTAAAATTATTGGATAAAAATACTTGGTAGGTTTCACGTTAAGATATAAAAAAATAAAACGAATTTATTTTTAGAGAATCTTTAATCTCGATATATATATTTCGGGTGACTAACCCATCTTCAGGAGATACAGAAAGTAACTGACCTGAATAAGTCGAAATTGAATACAAGTCAATGGTAAAATTTATTTTTTAAGATAACAAAAGAGTAAATATTTAAAATTAGTGGAGGGAGAAAAGGTAGGAAGTCTACTTTGGATTAATTTTGAATGGCCTTTTGAGAAAAGAGGATTTCAAATTTGAATACAACTCAATGGTAGAATTTATTTTTAAGATAACAAAAGGGTAAATATTTAAAATTCGTGGAGGGAGAAAAGGTAGGAAGTCTACTTTGGATTAATTTTGAATGGTCTTTTGAGAAAAGAGGATTTCTGAATTTGAATACAACTCAATGGTAAGATTTATTTTTAAGATAACAAAAGGGTAAATATTTAAAATTCGTGGAGGGAGAAATCTATTTTGTTTAATTTTGAATGGTCTTCTGAGAAATGAGAATTTACACACAAAACAAATTTGCAAATATTTAAAGAATGTAATCAATGATTGTACTTTTTTGAACTTCTAATTGATTATTTAGTATATTCGTTTTATTTGAGAGAGCTAATTTTATTTCGGTTGACTCTAAAAAATCTAAACGTAAGCCCTTTCTTTCGAAATGTAACGGAACTAGGTGGCTAATAGAAGAGGTGTGTTTATTCAAATGTAGATGATTGGCGAAGGTAGAAGTTGATTCCATATTAATATCATCTGATCTGCTGAGACTATTAAAGGCTCTTTCATGTTCCGAGTAGCGAGTTCTAAAAGAGCGTCCAGTTTGTCCTATGTAGATTGCGTCGCAATTATCACAAGTCAATTTATATACCCCTGATTTATCTAATTTATGAATTTTGTCTAATTTATTATTAATTAGCTGTGAACCTAAAGTGTTTTTATTATATAAAGCAGGCAGTTATACCAGACGTTCTAAGAGTTGAAGCTATAGGGTTTGTAACATGGTTCGAAATGAAGGGGAGTCTTTTAAATATTTTAACAGTTCCGGAATTTAGTGAGTGTGTGTGAGAGATACTTATTTTTTGATTAATTTTTTTGTAAATTTTATTAATTATCAGTTTGTTGTAGTTATTATTCACAGCTATATTATAAATTATATTTAGTTCATTGTTAAAATCTGAAGTGTCCATTGGTATTGAAATAAGTCTGTAGATCATCGAATAAAAAGCGGCAAATTTAGTGTTAGTAGGGTGGTTAGACGAAAATGAAATATATATATCGAGATTAAAGATTCTCTAAAAATAAATTCGTTTTATTTTTTTATATCTTAACGTGAAACCTACCAAGTATTTTTATCCAATAATTTTACAATCAATGTTATTCACAAACCTTCAATCTCCAGGTAGATATCCACCAATCAATTATGTCAAAGAAATATTTAATCCTAAACTACACATTTATTGCAAACTTGATCCTATGTGTGTATATTTGAAATTGTATGTATTGAATTCATCAGATGATTTTCCTCAACCTAATTTCAAAACTTCGGGCGAGATGATAGATTATGAAAATCTTTTTAAGAATCGTAGCCTGGTTTATGTGACTTATTGCGATGAAGCGAATTCAGCCCTCAAGAATATTCCTCGATATAGAAAACACCTGCATGTGGCTGAAGAAATAATTGGGACTTCACCCGAAATGTTTGCAATTTGTGAAGGTGAATTCCCTTTTTGGGATACAATTCTCAATGACATTTATCGTTTCGGAGCGGAATCGCTGATTGGTCGGATTCAATTTCCAATTGGAATGGTCAGATGAAGGCGAATTTCAGAGATACAAACCCCGTTCATTTCAAGGTATTCAGTCTCAAAGACATTCAGATTGCTTTCATTGTATTAATCGCTGGTATTCTATTATCTTTTCTTGTATTTATCATTGAAATACTTAAAGGACCACAAATCGTTTAAAATTTTGTATTATTTTTCTAAGCAATTTTGCCTTATAAATGCGTTTTTTGTATTTTCTTACTTTATCCAATGCGAAGAATGGGGAAAGTATTGTAATCGGTCTCGCGGCAACGCGACTTCAAAGGGTCCTCAGGTAAATACTACGGAACCCATGGTCTCAATTAAAGTCACGAATTGTACTAAACAATTAGTTTGAATTTTAGCACGTGACGGTTTTGCCAAAAATTACATGGGGTCTCGTCCACAGGCTAAAAAGTGCGAGCGGATGGATGTAGGTATGTTATCGTTTATTTCGTCCACGATTTTTTCCACACCGTTGAACCGTTTGAAATGAAATTGAAAACCTACCATTATTTTAACAAAATGAAGCGCTGATTAGTTTTTGGTACATATCGGTTTACAAATATTAGTACTTTATTTCAATATTTTTTTAGTTTTTTCTAAATATCTTGAAAATGACTTAACCAATTTTGATGAAATTTAATATTGTAATTAAGTAAAGAGGTGACTGTGGGTCAGTGGCTAGAGTGTCGGGTCGCTGACTCAAAGATCGCTGGTTCGAGACCGAGTCTCGGCAGATAGATATTTGCAGTCACCTCCTCTTGGAAAGTAATGGCAACCTACCAAGAGTATAATTGCCTAGTCACCTCTCCAAATTAGCCGTTCGGAACCGGCGTTAAAAAGTAGGTCCCGTATATCTGTGTAAAACAACTAAACACACTCAGCACAGGTATATGTGGAGAGGCGCCGACACCCGTTTCGGGTATGGCACTCGAAGAAGACGAATTAAGTACCCCGAGTCCCATATAAAGTTTTTTTGTAAAATTATATTTTAAAAGTACTTTCCCCTAGAATAAGATAGTACAAAGGATAAAGTTTAGCAACGATCCGTTACAGTTTATATATTATATTTCAAAACGGTACTTACTTTAGATACATCCCTGGTAAATAAAATTTAAATTAGTGTGATTTCTTAGAAAATAAAAGCACCACAAATTGTTTGAAATTTTTTATTATTATTTCAAGCAATTTTTTGCCCTATCAATGTATTTATTTATTTATTTATTCATTTTTGATTGAAAAAGATATAGGTATATTATGTAAGAAAAATCAATATTATCATATAAATAAATCTATTAAAATAAAAAGAACTATGTAATAACGAATGTACTATTATATCGATTAGATAATTGAAATAATAATATTTTATATATAAAAAAAAAACACGTCATTTATTTTTATAATTTAACTGAAATAAATATGAAATATAAATTCAGTGTAAGACTAGACGGATACGTGGAAGGATCAACTACTACTGGCTGCTACTACTGTTGCTAACTCTCATTCGAAAGCAGAATATCGAGAAGGAAAAGGTATTCTAATGTTAGTTAAAATTTTAACTTACTTAACTATTTAAAAACATAAATAAATTGACACGTTCTGATGTGGCCATCCAATTGATTCTATCCCTTAAGCCTGGGGTCGGCAACCTACGGCCCGCGAGCCACATGCCGCTATTTCGATATGAAGATGCGGCTTTATTTTAAATCAAATAAGCTGACGTGTTCTGATGTAACCATCCACTTGACTTTATTGTATAAAAATGCATATTGTAACTGGGATAACTCCCGTATATAGAATAAAATAAAATATTTGAATTTTAGTCTCACTCTATATGGATTTCGATACCTACTCATTCCTTTTTTTAAAATTAAAAGATAAAGATCCTCACTTAACTCAAAATAGTTTATTAATTTATAGCTTCTGCCCTACTTTCCATCTGTGTAATCTTTATTTATTTATAACAATAGAAGTCAATAAATAATCCCAGGTAACACACAATATCCTCAGAATATTCTAAGAAGATTTAAATGTCCTTAGAATATCCTTAGAATATTCTTAGGATATTGTGGTTACCTGGGATGAATAAAAAGATTTTATAACAAGACAAGTCAAGGCCTCTTAGAATTTACAGTTAAAGTTTCTTATATTTAATATTTAATAAAATTATTTATAATCATGTAAGGGGGGGGGTAGTTTTATGCATTTTTAGACTTCTTGGGTCCCACTGATTATGTACACAAAATTTGGTTGAGTTCGGTAAATGGCCAAGATTTTCATTTTTTGACTTTCCACCCCCCCCCCCATTTTGGGCGGTTAGATTTTGCATTTTTAGACTTCTAGGGGTCCACTGATTATGTATACAAAATTTGGTTGAGTTTGCTCAAACGACCTAGATTTTTAATTTTTAACCCCCTCCACCCCCTTAATTTTGACTCGATATGCACAAAAATCTAATCAGCTCTTAATCTCAATGGACCAAAACTACCTGTGAAATTTGGTTTTGATATTCACACTAGTTTTTGAGCAAGCTCGTCCACAAAAATGGTAACGAACATACTAACTAACTAACTAACTTTTGCCACATTTTAGGCGGTTTGTTTTTGCATTTTAAATGTTCTATGGGCCTACTGATTATGTATACAAAATTTGGTTGAGTTTGCTCAAATGGCCTAGATTTTCATTTTTTGCTAGATTTTCATTTTTTGACCCACCCCACAATTTAGGCCGTTTGTTTTTGCATTTTTAGTGTTCTATGGGCCTACTGATTATGTATACAAAATTTGGTTGAGTTTGCTCAAATGGCCTAGATTTTCATTTTTTACCCCCACCTCACATTTTAGGCGGTTTCTTTTTTGAATTTTTTTCTATTAGGCATAAGTTCATTTTATAGTATATTTCATTTTTCTTGTTTTTTAGTTTGAAAATATTGTAATTTTTAAATTTTAACCCCCTGTTGTGAGCCGACAATATTTTCCTTGGAAATATAAATATAATTATTTTAGGGAATCGTTTGGCGGTCCCTTTGAGGCTTGAGCATCTTTTTGACAATAGCGAAAGTGCAGCTTGACAAATACAGCTTACTGGCACCCAAGTCGGAATAGCTTTTAAAGCAAGTCATAAATAATTGTCAATGCCTTTTTGGCCCCAGATGTTGATTTATAAATGTCATTTTACCGTGAGAAATATCTAAGATTAAATTTCCAGAAATGGGAGGAAAGATTTTAAGAAACGCCCCCGCTAATTAAGAATTTGGCCTATGAGAGGGAATCTTAGAATTTCGACGTTTCAGGCAGCTTTTAGTCAGTGGAGAGTTTGGCAGTTCTAATTTGATGTTGAGAGAGGCAGTCCTAGTTTGAAGTCAGAGATGTCAGTCGCTAGATTTGGAGTTAAGAGATGAGGCTCTCCAGCCATCAGTTGGAGACAAGTGTATTTATAATTAACTAATAAAAATAATCAAAAGTAAATAATGCTCTTTCTTTGAACAATCTCTCCCTCTTCAAATCAGCACCAGGGCTTAAACAGGCCGAATCGCTTGGGCACGTACCAAGACCATTTCACGGGGAGCTATCTTCGAGATAAAATCGACAAATCGTCAACCCTTTCTCTGGTCAAGAAGGGTTGCAACCAAAACCAACAGTGTGTCGCAACACCCCCTCCTCTTAATTTTGGGTCGATATGCACCAAAATTTAATCGGCTCTTACTCTCAATACAAAAAAACTATGTGTGAAATTTGGTTTTGATATTCACACTAGTTTTTGAACTAGCTCGTCCACAAAATTTGGTAACGCCCAGACGTACAGACCAACAAACATTTTGACAAAATAGTTTTATCTTGAAAAATATAATCTTATTGGTCTAATACCTAATTAGAAGCCGTGATAAAATATTTGAGAACGTCCCACTTCTAGATATTATTCTCACGGTTTTCCTGACAAAATTCAGAAGAAATCCAATAAATTTATTTTTTTATTTTTTTATTTATTAATGATGTTATGTACATAGGTCAGAGTAGACCCTTATAGTAGTACAATCAAAAAAAGAAAAAAGAAACTGACAAATATAGAGATTAACAATATAAAGAAAAATGAAATATAAATTAGATACAAAAATACAAGAAACAGAACAAAACGTAAAAAAATACAAAATATAAAATACAAAATAGAAATACAAAGTATAAGTATATTACAAAATATAAATTACACAATATAAAATATAAGTTAGAGGCTATAGCATTAGCATGATAGGGCTTCAGTGAGTCCACGCAGAAAGCGGGCAGCAGAGGATGGTTTTCTTAGGGCAGAGGGCATTGAGTTCCACAGTCGTGGGGCTGTGATCTCAAATGACCTCGATCTGAGGGGCAGTCTGGTGTCGCGGGCATACCAGGGCTCTTGATCTTATTGAAGGACCAGGGGTAAGTAGTTCCAGCCAGGTAGAGGGAGACCTGATATAAGCGACCCTATGGACAAACCTCAGGTACCTAAACTTTAGATAGTTCGAAGGCTGGGAAGCCTAATCACCTCCTACTGCTTTCTCAGAAACATGATCCATATGGCCCAGGTCGCAGATGTATCTTATGCACGAATTAAGCGCCACCGACAACCTGTGGAGAGAAACGCTGTCGAGGCCGTAGTAGACGACCTCTCCATTCAAGAAGTGGGGTAATAATAATAGCCATGAGAACAAGTCTACGGCGCAGCCAAGACAGGTGTTGCGTGGCCATCAATAAATTCACTTGACATATTTCTTGACATCTTATTATTTGATTTATGAAGGATTTCCTCTTGTCATATAATCTCAGTCTTTTATTAAGGGTTGCATGGCTTACTTGAAAAAGAGCGGAAGGGATATGGGGAGGAAATCACTTGACCCAACATCTGGATGCAGATGAATGTAATTAAAAAAATTCATTTAAAAAAAAAAACTCTTTCGTACATCAGTAGTTCCAAAATTTACCAACCACTATAATTATTCGTTTTATGTTTTCACAGGTGATTCTACTCCTATTTATTGCACCATGACTGCGCAATATTTGCTTCTACTTCTGCAAACTCTTCTATCGACGGAATTTCAGTCCAATTATCAAAATCTGATAAATATAATTGATGAACACTTCTCACCTGAACTCCCCACCTGTATTCTGAATACAGAAAACAACCCAGAGGCTAACAACATCTTGCAAGCAATCCAACAACATTTATCAAACGGATTTTTCATCTCACAAGATTGTTTATTTTTTGATGAAGTTTTTGTATAATAGTTTTTTTATAATAAAACGTTTTAATATGCTATTACTTTCATTAGGGCCTAACATCTCAAAAGATTTAAATTTTTTTCTGAAACTAAGGCCTTAATTTACACTAATAATCTAAGTTATGGTAGTGATGATGACATTGATAAATTTTTATTTCAAATATCTACAATGCTGAATAAAATTAGTCATATTTATCCTAGTGTGATTTTCTGGGAAAATAATTCCAAATTTGTGCTATGGGCAAAAAATGATTCGTCCAATTCTCAGACATTTGTAAAAATACCTAAATTAAAAAAAGCCTTCTTTAATCGTAAACCAAATTTCAATAAAAGGCCGATTTTATTTGTCAATGATTTTTTAATGAGTAGTGAACAAGTTTTTTCCATAAATAGTAGATTAAAAATAATTCAGGATAATGTTATACAACGTTATAATGCTACAGTGGGATCTGAAGAAAATTACGATTATATTTTAGCTTTCGGCACTAATAAGATACTATTTGCACAGTCTACAGGTTTTATGACCTTTCATTCTGCAAGAATGAGATCAGTTTGTTTCGTTGTCCACAAAGGGGAACAGTATCCAGAATGGCAGGCGTTGATTCGTTGCTTCAACTGGAGTGTCTGGCTTGCGTTAACCATCACCTGGATAATCAGCTCTCTGGTCTGGATCAGAATCAATCGGAACCAATCGGCATTCGAATCCATCACTGAGATACTCTCCTTGATTTTGACTTACCCAACAACCTGGGTCCATTCCACTACCAGAAACAAATCTCGAATTTTGTCAGGAATTATCGCTTTAAGTTCAGTAATCATGATCTCAGGGCTGTTACAATCAATGTTATACACAAACCTTCGATCTCCAGGTAGATATCCACCAATAAATTATCTCAAAGAAATATTTAATGATAAACATCAAGTTTATTGCAAACATGATGCAATGTGCTTTTATTTATTTACCCATAATAAAAAACAAGCTAACTTGGATAATATCCCGAAGGAGAGGACTTATGAGACGAAATTTAAGAATCGTAGCCTGGTCTATGTGACTTATTGCGATGAAGCGAATTCCACCATCAAGAATATTCCTCGATATAGAAAACACCTGCATGTGGGTGAAGAAAGAATTGGAAATTCACCAGAAATGTTTATAGTTCCAATTCGTGATTTCCCTTTTTGGGAGACAATCCTCAATGATATTTTTAGATTCTATGAGAGTGGAATCGCAGATTTGGTCGGATTCAATGTCTAATTGGAATTATCAGATGAAGGTGTTATTTAGAGATACAAACCCTCCTCATTTCAAGGTGTTCAGCCTGAAAGACCTTCAGATTGCTTTCATTGTATTAATCTTTGGTATTCTATTATCTTTTCTTGTATTTATCATTGAAATACTTAAAGCACCATAAATTATTTGAAATTCTGTATTATTGTTCAAAACTATTTTGCCTTATCAATGAATTTATTTATTTATTTTATTAAAATTAATTGACTTTTACATTATGTGTAAATTGAAAGTATCGCTCCTTTTTATTATGAGGTTTGTAAGACCTCAAGGAAGCTGTTAATTACTTTATAAAAAATAGAATGTTTCGATAGGGGCTGCTGGTTCGATTATCTAGTTAGTTAATATTATACATATATGATATCCTGTAAAAGAGCAAATGGAGGGGAGACAAGGTAATTCTCTGCAAAAGCGTATGAAATAAAAGATAAAACAATTCAACGTTGATATAAAATTTATTCAGTAATTAATAAAGGGAAGGTTTTTGATAGAAGTGGAGTTAGGTGGATTGATTAAGAAAGGGAGGTGTATTTGGGAAAAATATGGATTATTGGAGGCTGGCTCGCCGTTCCAATTGTTCCCTTGAGAAAAAATGCACTGATTGTGCGTGTGTTAAGCGTCTATGCTCGACGCATCAATTCCGGGGCCATTCGCTCGGAAAAGTTAGTGTGTTTCTTGCCGCCTGAGTGGGCAAAGGAGTATATATGTTTTGTTGACTACCAAGCGAGCGGGTGTCACAAAACATATTTTTGCTAAGCGCGGTTTAGCGCTTATTAAAGAAAACCTTGAGTGGTTTCTGGGCATGAGTTTGTATATGTTCTGTGCTTTGTCAATCGAGCGGACCGCCAAAACATATACATTGAGGTAACCTTCAGACTCGTACAAGCCTAGCGAATAGCACACAGAGCAAATCTAAGTGATATTTACCCTTTGGTGGTTTATAGTATAAGAACGGTTTGGCGCTATCGCCGGGGCCTCGAGAGAAAAAATGTTGGTGGGGAGGGTAGTTGCAGATGCCGACTATAGGGGTCTGAGTGCTTTAATAAAGTGACTGATTTGACCATGTGAAAAATTGTGGCAATTTTGAACATTATGTTCATTTACATAAATGTAACAATTAAAACTAAAATTTGTAATAGTAAAATTATTTATATATTTTTTGATTGAAATAGATTAAGGTATATTATATAGGGAATCGATATAAATACATCTATTAAAATAAAAAGCCATGTAATAACCGATGTATAATACTATTATATCGATTAAATAATAGAAATAAAATTATTTCCTAACAAAACAATAACTGGTCATTTATTTCAATATCTCCAAAAGTACCTTTTAATAGGTTAAAGTGCTAGTATTAAGTTTTTTTTTTTTTTTATTTTGTTGGTTTAAATATATTTTAATTGTAAGAAATACTTACTTTTTTACTTTATACATGATCTGCTTCGCGGTGGTGTAACTCAGTGTAACTCTCTTTGTCTTAAATTGGCTATTGTTATTTTACTGATTTTAATTTTTATGTATAGATATTATCAAACAAAAAAAATATTAAAAAAAATAAACAAATAAATAAAATAATGAATAATAAAATAATAATTAAAAATACTAAAGGGGTTGAATGGATTTTGGGAATGGTAGGTGAGGGGATTTAACTATTAAAGGTGATGAATTAAATTTTTTTTAGGTTTTACTCGAAAGAATGATAGAACCAGAGATTAGATATTGGACAATAACAATTAGACTTGCTCATATATTAAGATTGTAACCAGATATTGTTCGCAATGGGCGCGAATCCAAGCAGAGACAGATAAAAGAGATATTTCTCGTCTTACAATAATGGAGACAAAACAAGAGGCGGTCACGTATGGGTGTCCAGCAGCAATTACAGTCCGTCTTCAAGACGACGACGCCGGGCCAGCACTTGCAATTTCCTCTTAAACGATATCAGAGAAGTCGTTGGAGCATCCGAATTATGCTTGCGGTCCACAACGTGCAAATCACAACAATGGCAATATAATAGGCGTATAGTAATGTAGTAATGGATAGTATGATGAATAAAAAGTAGAGAAAGAGAGTAATATAATGAATAAATCAAAGAGAGGGAGCGTGGTAGAGAGAGTAATATAATAATAATATAATGAGTAATATAGTATATTAATATATAGTGAGTAATATATATAATGGTAGTAATATTAGTATAATATGTAATGAGTAATTTAATATGAGCTCTGTGCTTCGCCTTTTTTAAGAGACTTCTTTCTCCTTCTCCCTCCATGCCCTTCATTTGAGATCATGTGCTCTAATATAATATCTTGATTGGTGGATTGATTTTATCCTCTTTTTCTGCCTGTCTGGGGATGTTGTTCCGAGAATTTCCTTATGCTCCTTCATTCGCTCATTGACCTGCTCTGTTTTAAATCTTAATCTGTTCCAATTGCCATTTCTTGAAAACTTTCTTAAAATATACATTATATTTGAATTTCAATAATAATAATATAACAAATGCTTTATAAATGTAATATGAAACTGGAGATGTTCATGTATCGTGTCTTGAGTAGAAATAAACTGTCAACTTGAATTTGGGATTTTAACACTGATAAACTTATAACAGACTCTTTACACACACTGCTGATATAACTGATAGAACTGCGGGATGAACTGTTCGTGTCGGAGGGGTAATCGTAACTGATTTGAAATAATGCGAGGCAATCTTTATACACGTAATGAGAAT
The DNA here is from genome assembly GCA_024734495.1 of Forficula auricularia. NCBI lineage: Eukaryota > Metazoa > Arthropoda > Insecta > Dermaptera > Forficulidae > Forficula > Forficula auricularia. The sequence continues at coordinate 209,908 of JALMQS010000212.1, forward strand.
ATCTTAGGAGGGTCGTGATTCGTTGAACGTACCATGCGGCGACGATTTTGACTTGGGCGTGAGGGGGCGTGCGTGCGCAACTGGAGGGGAAGCTAGCTCTTCGCTGGAGGGCGTCGAACGGGCGCAGAATGGGGTGGCGGAGCCACTGGAGAATTGCTTGCTTACTTGGGGGGCTGCGTGGAAATCTTACTGAAACTTGGCAATGAAAAGGCTGTGAAGATCTGCTAAGCTCCTGCTCGGATTGACGGACAGCCAGCCAGGCGGCTGCGAGATTGTTGCTCTTAGCTGATGAGGCAGCAGGGGCCTCAGTGGTGTTCATTTGACGGAGGGGCAAAACTAGCTCGCACCAAGTTGGCTTGGCTGGATCCTACAATAATTAAATATTTGATCATTATTATATTATAATTAAGTTGAACAATTGTTAAAAATAATTATTAGGGTTTTTTTTCTGAGATCTAATTAAATTAATATTTTTTTATTTGATGTCGAATAAAAAAATAGTTCTTATGAAAGTTGTTCAGTTTTTTTCGTAGATTCAGAATATGTAAACAAATATATAGGTTTCTATTTAAAAAACAGAACTTGATCTTGAAATACCCTTGAAAGCTTGTTCTAGGTAAACAAACATTAGCGTAGTTTAATTTCCCCCTCCATATAGATAAACTTTTATTTGAAACTTTTTTCATATAATGCACTGTTTTTGAGTTATAAGACTGTCTCAAGATAAAAAACTCACCCGGTATATACTATATATGAAATGTAAATTCAATTTTTGAGCAGACTATTATTTTTAAATTGAGTAGGTAAACAATTATTTTTATAGAGAAATATTTGAGGAATTTATCAGATCAAAAGTCACATTGATATATAAAAACTGCCCCACAAAAAAAGTGGCGAAGTTGAAAAATTTCAATTTTTTCACTTTCATTTCCTTAGTTTTTTCTTTATATATTATTTATATTCAAATTAATATAAAATTAATCTAAATAGTGATAATTTTTAATAGTTTAATAAATAAAAAAAAAAATCGACTTCAAAAAAAATTAAATGCATCAAATATAAAATAATAATAACTTAAAAATCAAATAAAATACACTAAAAGGTATAAAAAAATAGATGTGTGGCACTCGGGGACTGCCGCGGTAAAGCTATTGCATAGCATTTTTTATCAACTTATGCAATTATAATATTTATGCAACATTTTTTCACAAACAGCTGCTTACGTATTCGTCCGATTTCGGAACAGCTCGTCTCGATCCGTGCGAGCTTCGTACAGTCTACACGCATACGTCTAGTTGCACGCACACAAACACCGTGTCGAAGTCTGCCGAACTGAAACGACGTTAGACGATGCTTTCAACGCCGCACCGCTGTGCCGGTCGGAGTGGGGGGTGTTAGGTTCATTTTCGTTACGGAATTTCTTGATTCGGTCGCCGCGCTCAAAGCCCGGGATAAAAGCTATGCAATAACTTAATATGCAATAGCTTAATAATTATTTTTGTTTAATCCTATTTATTTGAATAGCATAATGCATGGGAAATACAAATAATAATAATAATCCCACGGTGTTGTCTCATGTCCGTCTGAAAAAAATTTAAAATAAATGTTAATAAAAAAAAAATATTCTATATTCCGCGTTTTTTACTTTAAAATGCAATTTAAAATATATTTTTTCTTTTAAAGATGTACCGGCTGTCCACTGTTCGTCTCCAGAAAATTATTTATTATTCATTTATATTATTTACTATTATAGATTAATTGTATTTTATAATTTAAATGTATTGTAAAAAAATAAGATAATTAATAAATTATAATTTTGTAAAAGAAACCCCTCCCCTTTAATTTCAAAATCCCTCCATAATGAGATCCTTTGAAAGCCCCTCCCCACCTCTTAAATCCGCCGGTCTGCTGTCAGTCGAGTCGCTCGAGTCTCGTGTAGGAGTGGTGGGCGGCGGCGGGAGGGGACATCTCCCCCGCTCGAGCCGCCTTCTCCGCCAAGAGTCGGGCGACTCCGGTGGCTTTCGGCTGGCCGCTTGGAGGGGATTGTTAGGTTCATTTTCGTTACGGAATTTCTCGATTTGGTCGCCGCGCTCAAAGCCCTCGATAAAAGCTATGCAATAGCTTAATATTTTCCCGCAATTAATGTAAGTTGAAACCTCCCTATATACTGGGCTATTGCGGGATTATTAGACTATTTGAAGATAAAATCATGAATATCATTTTAAAGGAAATTGAATGCTCTACAACTTCTTTTCTAAGGACTTTTACTGTAAAACGAAAGTCTGAGGTGATAGAGATAAAAGTTTGTCGAAAAATATTGGAAATTTTATTTTTTTTTCATACAGAAACGATATTCGCGGGCAAATATCTAAAAAACCATAAGGAATAGAGAAAAATTAAATAAAAACCATCTTGTATTAAATATTATAATCTTTCATTTTGCTAGGAGTAATTTTTTCCCTACAACACGCCGTTTTTGAGACATATAAGCAAAAAAAACCCAAAAAAACGGGACAAATCTACCCCCTTCCACCCCTAACCCCGGTAGCAAGAACTGGGGACTTTTAGTATTTTTACCTCCTAACAAGCCCAAACACATTCCATAAGAAAAAAATTCTCACCTATAAAATGTTTTCTATACCCCCTCTTTTTTGATCGTTTGTTGACTGGACTATATTATATGGTTTTATAAGATGAAATATTAACCCTTTTTAACCGACTTCAAAAAAGGAGGAGGTTCTCTATTCGACTGATTTTTTTTTGTGCCCATGTTACCTCATATCTCAGCCAATTGTGAAACGATTTTGAAAAAAAAAATTGCATTGGGTTCAGCCTACCTTCCGATTGGTCCCATTTTTTTTTTCATAGATATTAGACCTTTTTTATTAGGTTGGTTTAGATCTAACCTCTTTGTTTATGAACCGATTTCGATGGGGTTTTTTTTATCCGAAAGGGGGTGTCTTAGGGATGGTGCAATATTAATTTGGTCAAGTTCTGATGATATGATCACTATTAATAAAACATCACTAAAAAGAGAAAAATAAAAATAATTTTTAAGAAAAAATAAAAACCGACTTCAAAAAATAAATGAAACAACATAAAATACACTAAAAGGTATAAAATAATTATTATCTTATTTAGTTACAACTAAACGACGAAATATTAACATGAAATTACTTTTTGAAGTCGGTGCCAAACATATACCTTTTATGAATCGCACTCGACGGATCTTACTTAGTACGTTTGGCGGCGTTACGCTCGCTTATAGGTATAGTTTGTTTGGTACCGACTTCAAAAAGCCAATTTCATCTTAACTAAATAAAATAATAATTATTTTATACCTTTTACTGTATTTCATTTGTTGCATTTAATTTTTGAAGTCGGTTTTTATTTTTTTCTTAAAAATTATTTTTTATTGTGGATAAAACAAAAATATTAATTTTAAAAATCAGTTTAAAATAAACATAGCTATGAGGTGAAATAGATTTGTTAAGTAGCTTCTAGATATGTAGAATTTGCTGTTCAGAATTGAATTATTTAATAAAATTAATTGATGTCTTTATTAAAAAAAAAAAAAACTAACGTTTGAAATAGTAAAATTAATTATTTATTTATTTTTCTTTTTTTTTCTGTTTGAAAAAGATATAGGAATATTTTGTAACAAATTGTTGATATAACCATATAAAATAAACTGCAACGGATCGTTGCTAAACTTTATCCAAATTCATTTGAAATATTAATATGTTTGTTCCTTTATTATTAATCAGATATCACTTGCAATTTGTAGTTCATATTGACATTAATTCAAAAATAATTCTCATTTAAAGTCGAGGAATAACCATTCTACATTGGATTTTTGACATTTCGGTTATTATTGTAACCATTGCTGAAGACATGGTGGAATCGACTTAAAATCAAAAATAGCCATCGATTCTCATCTAATACTTGAGGAATAATCATTCTACATTGGTTTTTGACGTTTCGATTATTATTGGTAACCATTGCTGAAGACATGGAGTGAATCGACTTAAAATCAAAAATAACGATCGATTCTCATCTAATACTAGAGGAATAACCTTATTGCATTCAATTTTTGATGTTTTGACCATTAATGGTAACCTCTACTGAAAACGTGGAAGAATCGACTTAAAATCAAAGTCTTTTGATTTTAAGTCGATTCTTCCACGTTTTCAATAGAGGTTGCCATTAATGGTCAAAACATCAAAAATGGAATGCAATAAGGTTATTCCTCTAGTATTAGATAAGAATCGATCGTTATTTTTGATTTTATGTCGATTCCTCCATGTCTTCAGCAATGGTTACCAATAATAATCGAAACGTCAAAAACCTAATGTAGAATTGTTATTCCTCAAGTATTAGATGAGAATCGATGTCTATTTTTTATTTTAAGTCGATTCCTCCATGTCTTCAGCAATGGTTACCAATAAAAACCGAAATGTCAAAAATCCAATATAGAATGGTTATTCCTCAAGTATTAGATGAGAATCAATCGCTATTTTTGGTTTAAAGTCGATTTCTCTATGTCTTCAGCAATGGTTACCAATAAAAACCGAAACGCCAAAAATCCAATATAGAATGGTTATTCCTCAAGTATTAGATGAGAATCGATGGCTATTTTTGATTTTAAGTCGATTCCTCCATGTCTTCAGCAATGGTTACCAATAAAAACCGAAATGTCAAAAATCCAATATAGAATGATTATTCCTCAAGTACTAGATGAGAATCAATCGCTATTTTTGGTTTAAAGTCGATTTCTCTATGTCTTCAGCAATGGTTACTAATAAAAACCGAAACGTCAAAAATCCAATATAGAATGATTATTCCTCAAGTACTAGATGAGAATCAATCGCTATTTTTGGTTTAAAGTCGATTTTCTATGTCTTCAGCAATGGTTACTAATAAAAACCGAAACGTCAAAAATCCAATATAGAATGATTATTCCTCAAGTACTAGATGAGAATCAATCGCTATTTTTGGTTTAAAATCGATTTCTCTGTCTTCAGCAAAGGTAACGGATAAGAAAACAACGCAGTTGCTATGGTTACTCATAAAAATTCCTCCCAAATTTTTAGCATTTCACAGAGAGAAGCCTATCCATTCTTACTTAAGCAAGGCTAAATGAGCTATATTAAAACTTTCAAATGAATAAATTTTAAAGAATTTAAAAAATTAAAAAAAGTACCATCTTACTCTAGAGTAAAGTACTTTAAAATATAATTTTACTAAAAACTTTATTTAACCTTTTTTGTGGTCCCCAAGGTACTTAATTAGGATATTAAATTTCATCAAAATTGGTTAAGTCATTTTTCAAGATATTTAGAAAAAAACTAAAAAAGTACTGAAATAAAGTACTAATGTTTGTGGGCCGATATGTACCAAAAACTAATCAGCGCTTCATTTTGTTAAACTAATGGTAGGTTTTCAATTTCATTTCAATCGGTGTAACGGTGTGGAAAAAATCGTGGGCCAAAAAAACGATAACATACATCCATCCATACCATACATACATCCATACATACATACATCCATCCGCACGCACTAAATGAAAAAATCGCACTTTTTGGCTCTCGACGAGACCCTTGTAATTTTTGGCAAAACCGTCACGTGCTAAAATTCAACCTAATTGAATACTACAATTTGTGACTTTAATTGAGTCCATGGGTTCCGTAGTCTTTACCTGAGGACCCTTTGAAGCCACGCTTGCCCCGAGAGTGATTACAATACTTTACCCATGCTTTGCATTGGATAAAGTAAAAATCTAAAGAAACAAAATAAGTACGTAATAAGCTATGTCTAGTACTATTATATCGATTAGATAATAGAATATTCTTATTTTCTTTTTTTTTTTCAAAAAATAAATTATATAATAATTATGTAAAATTAATTTGCCAGAATTTCTTAATAAAATTATTTGACTTGTACAGATAATTAATTCATTTACTTAAAAATAACAATCAAAACTAAGGTTTGATATACTCTAACTATTTATTTATTTTTTCTGATTGAAATAGATATAGGTATATTATAAAAGAGACAATACTTGATATAATCATATAAATAAATCTTATAAAGTAAAAGATAACTATTATATCGATTAGATAATAGAAAAAAAATATTTTCTAACAATAAAATAACTGTCAATTATTTTAATATCTCGAAAATACCCTGACCTTATAGAAATAAGAAGTCAATTCAGTAAGAGCAGACGAAATGGTGGTGGTGGATCAACATTTGACTTTCACTTCTGTCACATCCGAAAGCAAAATTTCGAAGGAAAAGGTACCTCATTCTAATGTTACTCAATAAATAATATTAACTTATTTAACCATTTGAAAAACAAATTTTATTATATTAGTAGCTTTTTCTTTGGAGACGGATTGGTAGATTTACAATTGAGGATGAAAGGTAGAAATTCAGAAATTGTTTTAACATTTTTGAAAAATTAATAATGAAATTGAGCACCCTGCGACCCCCTTTTTATAGGACCAGAGGGGTAGATAAAATAAATTCTGTTTTCGAATCCCCCCCCCCCTTCCACTCACTTTAACGCAAATTATTGGAGGTGTTTAGAACATGCATTGTTAGGCTTTTGAAGGGGGTTCAAAAAGTAAACCAATTAAGCATGTCACAATAATACTCTGAGGAGATAACTGCGAAAGAGAAAAACAAGAAACCGAAATGCAGGTAAAAAATTTTACTCAGAATAATTTTCTACTAAATCAGCAGCAGAGGGGCTCTACAAAAAAGTGGCTCCAAAATGTTCAATACGTCATGGTGCGTTGGCCCAAGGCTTGAACTTCTCTGAGATTTGATTTAGGAATTATTTTAAAAGGTTTTATCAAATGTTAGAAAGAATTGAAAATAAATTAAAGCTCTTTAAATTCCGTGTAAAATTATATCAATTTCAAAGTTTCATCTTAAGTGGATAATGGTAGCCCTTGCCGCATGAGTTTGAAGTTTTCGCAAACCGCACTAGGCAGTCCACCCCCCGGCTAAAATCTGCCCCCCCGGGGTAGGGACAAATTTAAATAAAATAAATAGTATCGTAAATGGCTTATGGCTAGAAAGGCCGAAAGGCCAAAAAAAGCCCCCCCCCCGCCCCCTAGGCGTAGTTTTTACATTTTTAGACTTCTGTAGGTCCACTGATTATGTATAGAAAATTTGGTTGAGTTTGCTCAAATGGCCTAGATTATTCTCCCCCCCCCCCCAGAGGGTTATTAAAATTCCAGTTCACTTTGACTAATTCCTAATTCTTGTCTCTTCACCTATATCTTAATTTCCTTAATATATGGTTTATTAGTCTGATAAATATTCCAGAGAAATAACTACTGGTATTCTACACGTGTCTACCATGAAATTACCGTTTTATTTTATGCTTATTACTAGCTGAAAGCGGCCCTCTTACTAGCCAGGGGGCGCACCCACTGGGTCCCCAACCCACGAACCCCACTCTCACACACCCCTCCTACCCACCACCCCCACTCCATTAACCCTGCACTACCACCCCTGCACCTCATTCACCCCGGACCCCGCCCCGTGCCTTCCACCCCCGTGCACCACACCACCGCATAGCCCTCTGTACTCCACCCCCACCCTACTCCGCCTCTCTCCCTCACGCCACCCCCATTCCACCCAGCACTCATCATCCGCACCCACTTTTTGCATTTCTAGCCTTCTAGTGACCCACAGATTATATATACAAAATTTCGTTAAGTTTCGACCAAGAGCAAGAATTTTCTCATTTTTTTTGACCCTCCCTCCAATTTTGGGCTGTTAGCCTTTTGCATTTCTAGCTTTCTAGAGGCCCACATATTTTGCGTACAAAATTTGGCTGAGTTTGGTCCAAGAGCAAGAATTTTCATATTTTGACCCTCCTCCCATTTTGGGTAGTTTTTTTTTTTATCAAAAACGTTATATAGCTATAAACGTAAGTTAGAAGACATCTGATTGTCTGATGCAAACTTGAAATTTCATAAAAATCACTTTATCCATTTTTAATACGTAAATCATGAGCAACTTTTCGTGGAAACATACAGACATACATACAGACAGACAGACAGACAGATAGGAATTATGATGAGGGTGTTTTCTTTCATAACTTTGCTTTGAAACGTGTGCAACCAAAAATTGGCGTGATTTGAACCAATGTTCAGACGAAATCTTAATTTATATATATATATATATATATATATATATATATATATATAGATGCAAGACCCGCCTTCGGCGGCCCTCTTGCTAACCACGGGGTACGCCCCCTGGACCCCCAGCCCAAGAACCCGACCCTCACACTGCACTCCCACCCAACACCCCTACCCCACGCACCATGCATCCGTGCCCGCCCCCATACCACAAAACCCATACACTCCATCCCGGACCCCACCCACTTCGGACCCCTACCCCCGTAGCACCCCACTACGCCACCTGGCCCTCACCTGAACTCCCACCCCACCAACCCTGCACCACCACCCCGCACCCTCCTTGCCATCCACCCCGCCTAGCCCCCCTACTCCGCCTTACTCCATCACTCCACCCCACATTCCACTCCACGCACCCCATGCCCTAACCCACGCCCACCCCACCCCCGCACCATTACTCCACCCCCGCACCCACCCTCAGCACCCAGTTTTTGCATTTCTAGCCTTCTAGTGGCCCACAGATTATGTATACAAAATTTGGTTGGAGTTTGGTCCAAGTGAAAGAAGTTTCTTGTTTTTCACCCCCCCCTTGGGTTGTCTTTGGTGGGGAATCTTTTTAAACAAAAGTTGTCAGAAATAACATCCCCTACAACTTCGCTCATTATAAAATTTGCCGTAGAGTTAATAGTTTAGGAGTTATTTGATAATTTTCATTTGTGTGCCCCCCAAACCCGCTTTTGGGGTCAAAATATCAAAACGTTATATAGCTAAAACGTAAGTTAGAAGAAATCTGATAAAAATATGAAATTTCATAATAATCCCTTCAGCCGTTTTGACGTGAATCGTGAGCAACTTTTTGCGGAAACCATTGAAACAGACATACATACAGACATACAAACAGGCAGGCAGACCGGAATTTTGTTGAATGTGTTTTCGTTCATAACTTTGCTTGAAACGTGTGCAACCAAAATTTGGCGTGATTTGGAGCAATGTACAGATAAAATCTTAATTTTATTTATATAGATATAAATTTAAGCAAACCAATTAAAATAAAATATCAATAGTTCCAAATCTTAACAACCCCTAGAATTATTCGTTTTATGTTTTCACAGGTGATTCTACTCTGGACCATGACTCCGAAATATTTGCTTCTACTTCTTCAAACTCTTCTCTCGACGAAATTTCGTCCAACTATCAAAACCTGATAAATATAATTCAAGACCACTTCGCACCTGACCACTCACCTGTATTCTGAAAACAGCAAACAACCCAGAGGCTAACAACATCTTGCAAGCAATCCAACAACATTTATCAAACGGATTTTTCATCTCACATGATTGTCATTTTTTTAAAGAACGTTCTAATATTCTGGTACTTTCTTTAGGACCCAAACTTCCAAAAAATTTATCGATTTTTTTCTAAAACTAAGGCCTTAATTTACACAAATACTCTAAGTTATAGTAGTGAAACAGAGATGAGTACAATTTTAAATATCCGAAATAATAAATTAAGTAAGACCTTAATGAGTATTAATATTACAGAATGTGTGGTTTTCTGGGAAAATAATTCCAAATTCTGTGCCTCTGGGCAAAAGATAATTACACTTCTCGGTCTACTTGTAAAAATACCTCAATTAAAAAAGCCTCTCTTTAATCGTAAGCCGAATTTCTCAATAAAAGCCCTATTTCTTTTATCACTAACTTTTTGGCAACTTAAAGAAAAAAACTTTTTCTTTAAGTAGTAGAGAAAAATAATTCAGGATCATGTTATACATCGCTAGGTAACGCTACATCAGGATCATTTAATACAAGCACATATGTATTTGCTTTGGGAACTGATCAAGACACATACATAAGTGAGTTTAAAGACAAATTACCAGTTTCATTCGGCAAGGATGAAATCTGTTTGTCAGGTGGTCCACAGAGTGTGAACAGTTTCCGGAATGGCAGGCTTTTTAATTCGCAGCTTCCACTGGAGTGTCTGGCTTGCGTTAACCATCACCTGGATAATCAGTTCTCTTCTCTGGATAAGAACTCGACCGGAACCAATCGGCATTCGAATCCATCTGCCGAGATCCTCTCCTTGATTTTCACTTACTCAGCCACTTGGTTCCAATCCACTACCAGAAACAACTCGCGCAATCTTGTCAGTGAATTATCGCTTGAAGTTCAGTAATCATGATCTCAGGGTTGTTACAGTCTATGTTATTCACAAACCTTCAATCTCCAGGTAGATATCCACCAATCAATTATCTCAAAGAAATATTTTTTAATCATAAAATTGCACGTATTGCAAACACAGGTGCCACAAATGTGCTTATATTCGAGACGTTAAGGCTGGAAATTTTTTAATTACACTTTTGTTATGACTGAACTTTCGGACGATATGATAAACAAGAAAATATTTACAAGAATCGTAACCTGATCTATATGACTTATTGCGATGATGCGAATTCCGCCATCAATAATATCCTCGATATAGAAAACACTTACATGTAGCTTAAAAGAAGAACTAATAATAATCGGAAATGTTTGCAACTTTACAGCGCTCTAGCCATTTATTGAGAAAATTTTCAATGACATTTGTCGATTTTATGAGAGTGGAATCTCAGATTACGATTCCAATGTCCAATTGGAATGATCAGACAAAGGTGATGTTCAGAGATACAAACCTGTCTATCTCAAGGTGTTCAGTCTCGTAAAGACCTTCTCGATTGCCGCATTGTATTAATCGTTGGCAATCTGTTATCTTTTCTTGTATTTACCATTGAAAAGTTATGTTATAGCAAATCAACAACCATTTTTTTTTCTGAACAATTTTTGTATCCGTTTTAGTTGCCGAGTATAGCAAAAAACTTAAAAAAGTAGACTTTTTCAAGATTGAAGCACGAAAGCAACATATTTTGACAATGGACTTTTAGTATGTTCAATGGGAAGGCATAATAAGCATGTATAGAAATTCTTGACCGATTAATGTATTTATTAAGCTATTGCATAGCTTTTATCGCGGGCTTTGAGCGCGAAATTCCGTAACGAAAATAAACCTAACACCCCCCACTCCGACCGGCACAGCGGTGCGGCGTTGAAAGCCGTGCATCGTCTAACGTCGTTTCAGTTCGGCAGACTTCGGCACGGTGTTTGTGTGCGTGCGACTAGACGTATGCGTGTAGACTCTACGAAGCTCGCACGGATCGAGACGAGCTGTTCCGAAATCGGTCGAATAAGTAAGCAGCTGTTTGGGAGAAAGTATATAGGTGTATAGGTATCTATCATCTATGTACAACAGTGAATAGCTGTACGCGTAAAATTTGTGTATAAAGTGTTTTAAATATGAATAAACAAAGTACTTTAATAGGTTAAAGAAGCTATTAATAGGTTTGAAAATAATTTTAATCGTATATTTTAATTGTAAGAAATACTTACTTTGTTTTACGTTATAATGGATCTGCTTCGCGGTGGTGTAACTCAGTGTAACTCTCTTTGTCTTAAATTGGCTATTGTGAATTTACTGATTTTAAATTTTAAGTATAGATATTATCAAATAAAAAAAAATATAAAAAAAATATTAAAAAAATAAGAAAATTAAGAATAAAATAATAATTAAAATACTAAAGGGGTTGAAGGGATTTTGGGAAGGGTAGGTAAGGGGATTTAACTATTAAAGGAGATGAATTAAATTTTTCTTTAAGGTTGTACTCGAAAGAATGATAGAACCAGAGATTAAATATTTGACAATTTATTTATATCAGCAAGAAGAAAATTAATATATATAAAAAAATGAAATGGATAAACTTAGAAGTGTTTCAGATTACAATTAGACTTGCTCTGATATTAAGATTGTAAGCAGATATTATTCGCAATGGGTGCGAATCCAATCAGAGGCGGATAAAAGAGGTATTCCTCGTCTTACGGTAATGGAGACCAAGCAGGAGGTGGCCACGTAGGTGTCCAGCTGTAATTCCAATCCGTCTTCAAGATGACGACGCCGGTCCACCACGTGTAGAACACAACAATGGCACTCTCATAGGCGTAGGATGTAAAGAATGAGCAATATATTATCTTAATATATATAGTGAGAGAGCAGCAAGAGTAACAATATTCAACAATATCAGGAGCAATACAATATCACATGAATAGTGATAGTATATAAGTAGTAGCGTAGTATATTAAGTAATAATATATCATATAAATATTGAGTGGTAATATAATAGTATAGTATTCAATAGTAATGATAGTATAATGTATAATGATATAGTAATGTGATAGTGATGTATATCATATATAATGTATATCATAGTAATGTTATATCATAGTAATGCAATATGTATATCATAATGATGTATATCATAGTAATGAGCTCTGATCTTCTTTTTACGAAATTTCTCCCTCCGTGCTGTTCATTTGAGATCATGTGCTCTGATCTGATATCCTGATTGGTGGATCGATTTATCCTCTTTCTCCTTCATTCACTTATTGACCGGCTCTGCTTTAAATCTTAATTTATTCCAATTGTCATTTCTCGAAACCTTTCTTAAAATATACATTTTATTGTGAATTTAAATGAAAAAAAATTAAATTTTATTAATAATATATTTTCTCTGTTTTATGGATTAACATTGATTAAATTAGACTTTCTTGTTTTTTTTTAATTTAAATCCCAAAAAAATAACTCCGTTCATGAATTGTGTTTCTGTTCTTTTAAATTTATTTTGCCTACAATGTAGGATACATTGTAGTGCATTTATTAATGAAGAAAGTGATGAAAAAATAGTGAAAGAAAATGAGTGAGTACTCTATATACACACATTTTATTATTACTGCTATAAAAAATAACCTAAATATTTGATATTAAAATGACGTGATCTTAAAAGTAGCCTTCTTTATAACACAAACACACACACACACACATATATAGTTTAAATTCTAAATTTATATTCTCCAATATATATATATATATGTAGGATTGGTATATGTGGTTGGTGAATGATAAACTTTAGTTTGAGAAAATTCATTTCAGAAAATTCAGAAGTTAGAAAAAATAAACGAAACCATAGAAAAATCACCAATCTTGACGACCACCAAAATTCGATGAAACATGAAAAGAAATCTAAGAAGAAAAAATATAAAACGAATTCAGAAGAACACAAAAAAGAAAATACATCTAAAAAGCGCGATAAAGAAGAGCGAAAACTCGATGAAATCAAGATAATTCCGAAGCATGAAAAAATAAAATTATACAAGACGAAGCTGCGAAAACTAATCAAGAAGAAGGTGAAAATGAAGTCCGAAGTTATTCGAACGGCATATTCGAGGACGAATATGATGCAGGATGGCCGAATGTAGAGATGAAATTTTGCCTCATTTTGCCTAATTCCTTGCCGCCTTTGCCTCATCCGGACAAATGCGACGACCTAGCTGCGCCCGGATCGGCCATATTGACAGATGCGCTGATTGGCTGTTTCAAGGACCTATCATCGGCAGCCCTAGATGTCAGCTCGACGGCTATAAGGATCGTCTCCCTCGTTGAAGACGCCAGTTTCAACTCGCAGTTCCAACTCGTTTCAACTCACACGTGGATCCATCACAAGAACAAAAATGATTCTCTCGAAGACCTATTCTTGTACATATGAGCTGGGGTAGTAGCATGGCCTATTCTCAGCCTAATTAGTTTAACAGTTATTTTTCTAAACAACTTCATGTCATCAAACCATGGTCTTTTTGGTATATTAGGCTGTATGTTGTATAGATGCTTGCCTTTATAGATAGTTAAACATTATTAAAATTATATTAGGTTGGAGTTGGTGGAGGTTTATTAGCTTTTTTTGTATTTTTGACAATGTTCCGTCACGAAATTTTGTTAGCAAACCTCAAATTCGGATTTATTACACCAATAAACATATATGATTAAGCTTTAAAGTTCAAAGTTCATTTGTTTATTATTTACAGAATTTATATTCACTTAACATATTATTTATTGTATCTCTCTGTCTTTCTACATTATGTGTATAATATTGTGTTTAAATGTAACCAATTTGTAAAGGCCTCTTGCCGTCTGAAAATAAAATAAAATAAAAATAAAAATAAAAAATATACAAATCATAATTATTGAAAAGTTTTTGTTTTGCCGAGAGTAAAGCAAAGCTGTTGATTCACAAAGAGAAACAAAAGAGGTTGTCTTCTGCTTGATGCAGATAAACATACACACATATATATCGAGATGATACTCTATGTCTCTATATATATATATATATTATTTATTTGTTTGAGACTATAGTTTCGAAGACTTGGTCTTCTATCATCAGTCTTTTTTAATTATAAATGTTGTTTTCATGAAGACCAAGTCTTCGAAAATATAGTCTCAAAACAAATAAATATATATATATATATATATATATATATATATATATATATATA